>JAQZBX010016386.1:0-36534 GCA_029593785.1 Cabassous unicinctus | reverse complement strand
TATATATATATATATAACAAATAACGTTTATGTAAAAAAATGCACATATATGCATGTATATTTATATATCATTTTACAAATATTGGCATGTATTGTGAAAAATTTGATTTTCACCCACAATAAAAATAAAAGTAAATAAGTAAGAGATGCTTCTTCCAGCCTTTACAGCCTCCCTTCCCAAAGTCCTTGGAAGTGGGTTTGCAACCCATTACTGGATCCAGGGTTCAGATTTTAGCAAGTAACAGAGAGAATCCTAAAGACCCAGAACAGATTGAAAATGAATTTTAAAAACAGCAGTAACCCTCAGCCTCCCTCTACTAAATCCCTACAAAAGAGGGAGAAATTGAACATCAGAGTAAACTCACCTTCATAATCAGATGTGTAGACATCAGCTAAAAATTACAAGCCATACTAAGAAAAGACTCATGCATAGGAAAATATCAAAATCCCAGATGATACACAAGATTTGAGACAATTAATCAATGAAATTCATGCAAATTTCCAAAATCATATGTGATCTGAACAAGACAATACTTTATGATTTCATGGAAAGAACCTCAAAATCTTCTCCATGGAGCACTCCCTCCACCAACTCCCAAATCAGGCTACAAAGCCTTTGGACAGTGTGAAAAAGAGGAAAGTATGTGGAAGAAATGCCAGTTGTCTCATCCAAGATTACCTTGGACTAGAAAATTCCAGAAAACCCCAAACATGTAAGAGAGCTCAGCTAGAACAAGCAGAAACTTGCCAACTGATGGGAGAACCTTGAGGAGCACTGCAGAGATCAACACAACTCAACACAATAAACTCAGCTGCATTGTCTTACACTTTTTAGTGGGATTGCTTTATATGCAGCCATAGCTAACTGATGCAATAAATATTGTGAGCTGAATTTAGGGCATTAAGAACAAATGACTATTTCTTACTTTGAGTATTTTTTCAGATATTGGAGGACAGCATTTATGATCATTCTATTACTCAAGAACACTTTGGATAACTAAAAATTAAATGTGAATAACTTTGAGAGTACTTTCCACATTAACAGTAGATGTCAGCAGGACAAGCAAGTTTACGGAGGAATACCTCATCATCTTACTCACAAAACATGGAAAAGGGACAGAGTTTTGTGTAGAGGAACAGAAAGGATATTATTACTTACCAATAAAATAATGTAGAACATGTCATCCAGTGCTGCACCCATTTCATAAATGCTTAGAAACCTGGATGCCAAGATTTCTTACTTAATGTGTAAATATAAATTGTCCAAAACAATTCTTTACTTTAGTAATACAATGTGTGATTGAATGGTTTACTTAATAATATTCAAGTTCATATCTGTGGAAGGTAGGGTTTGGTTCCATGGATTGTTTATAGTCACAATTTCAGTTTCTGAATATTAGGTCCCTGCAATCACAAGCAATTATTTCAGCCCAAAGAAAAATGAGCCTTGTATGGATTCCCCAGAAATAATCTCCTCAGAGACCCTTTATGTCTTTATTTCTCAGACTTTAAATTATGAGTTTCAGCATGTGTGTTTCCATGGGGTACATCACCGTACAGGTGCATAGCGAAGAACTCATGACCTCACCTTTATTCATACAGAAAAATAAAAAACAAGTAAAAGGTAAGACACACAATTTGAAAATGCTTCATTCTTCCTCCAAGATGATGAGATTGCATATATGGAGGTCAGAATTTTACAGTCATAGTAAAGGATTTCAGTGAGGGGAACACCAGGCAGCAGGCTAACTGCAAAGTACATCACTATATCATTGATGAAGCTGTCAGAACATGCAAGTTGGACCATCTGACTTAAGTGAAAAAAAAAAAAGTATTGGATTTCCAAGTGTTTGAAAAAGGACAGTGACAGCACCATTATGATTTTTTTGTTGCTAAATTACTTTTATTTTTAATATATACTTTTTTATTTTTTATATAATATAATTAGATTGGCTAAAATGTTACATTAAAAATATAAGGGATTCCCATATGCCCCACTCCCCACACTTCCCACTTTTCCTCACATTAAGAACTTATTTCCTTAGTGTGGTACACTCATTGCAATTGATGAACGCATGTTGGAGCATTGCCACTAAGGATGGATTATAGTTTGCATTGTAGTTTAAACTATCCCCCACTCAATTCTGTAGGTTATGGGAGTATATATAATGGCCTGTATATGTCATTGCAATGTCATTCAGGACAGTTTCAAGTCCCAAAAGTGCCCCCATATTACACCTCTTTTTCCGTTTCCCTGCCTTCCGCACCTTCAGTGGCCACTGTCTCCACAATAATGATATAATTTCTTCCATTGATAAAATCACAATAAGTCTTTAGTAGAATATCATTAAGTCCAATCTTGTTCATATTTTACTCCCCAATTATGAGGATTCTGGGATGGTGATGCCCATTCAATCTCTAATTGAGAGGGGGCTTTGATCCTATATGGCTGATCGATGAGACTCTCTTGCTTGCAGTTACAGACTCTGTTGATTCCTTGATATTGTGGTTGTCCATCCTCACCTTCATGTTATTTGTCCTAGGTAAGTCCAATGAACTGGAGAGTAAGTCTTGCAGCTCCACTGAGACTCACGGCCCAGCTGGCACATGGACAGCCCAAAGATTCAAGTCCCTTGGATATAAACCTACCAACTGCAGTACAAACTATAGATTCAAATAGAAGGGACAAAAGAGATATGTGTAGAGAAGTCACAACTGAGTCAACTCTGTCACACTTGGGAGCACTATCTCCAAATAGGGTCCATCGGCAAGACACCAAACTCTGGAGCTATATGCCATGACCATGGGACCTGGGTATCTCCAGAGCCCTCAGTAGCCCCATTATTTGGGGTAGTATCTACTTTGACAGTCTGTGATCCTGCTAAAACGTGCAGAAGCATTACTTCTGGGATGACTTCCCAAAACACTTTGAAGTCTCTTCGCCATGCAAACTTATTTGTCTTTATCTTTTCGCCCTTTTATTCAAGGTCTTTTTCCAGTAGCATTGCTAGTTGGTGCTTGTTAGTAATCCCATGGTTCCAGAAAGGCTCATTCCCAGGAGTCATGCCCATGCTGCAGAGAAGGTAATGTATTTATATGCTGAATTTAGCTTAGAGAGAGGTCACATTTGAGCAACATGAAGGCTCTCAGGAGGCAACTCTTAACCCCTCTACAACACTAGGCTAAGATGCAATTTCAAGAGCAAAGGCATTGTGGTAAATAGGAAGGGATCATCAATGGACTATCCTTCTTCACCAATCATTGCCCCTGAACTATGGGGATTGTTGCTGTTCCATTAGAGTATGTGGCAGAGATCCCCAGGATGTGAATTCAATACTTATTCGGTTATTGCATGAATATCTACCCACTGTGACAATGCCCTATGAGTATTTCAACACATTTATACAACTTAGATGTATGCCTAGGGGAACTTCCTCCCATGTATACACCATGACTGACACCTGACACCATTGATCCTCCCCTGCTAAGCCTGCAACCTTCTGTGGTCCAAAACCTCTTCTAAAATGAAGCCAAGAATATAGCCAAATACAATTAATAGGAAAAAGAAATAATAATGATAGGTTTAAACATAAGAAATAAAATACATAATAATTTAGAAAGAGCAAAACAATTAAAATTTTAAAATTGGGATATTAAAAAAAATGAAAAATATTTAAATTTTTTTTGAAGTTTTCCTTTCATCATCGTAATATCTGCCATCCTGTATGTACATTGACATTCTCTTCCATTTCTTCCCCAGTGTCTTTCTCTTTTTTGTTTTGTCTTCAAAGAAGTTTTAGGTCACATTAAAATCACATAAGAATATACGGGATACTCAGCATCCTTGCCCTTTACTCCCTTCCCATACTGATAACCCTTTTATGTGTGGATGGTACTTTTGTTACAACTGATGTACAAATATTGAATCATAGCTACTAACCATGGTCATGGGTTAAATTATGGTTTACATTTTAGACCCTGAACTTTTATAAATTTTTGCTGAAATTTAACATGGACTGCATCAAACATTGCAAGATCATGCAAAACACTTCCATTCCCCCCTATATACCTCCTCTTCCATCTATTTTATTCCTCCCTCCTCCTCCCCTCAGGGCCCATGGTGACCTGCAGGCTTCACTCCTTGAAGGACAAGATTCATAGTTACTTGCAACAACACTGAGGACTTGAAATATGGCAAAATATATGATAAGGTGGAAGTGAGTTTTTGGGCACCATTAAGCATTGTATTGAAGAATGCAGGATACTCACAACCCAGAATATCAAAACCAGAAATACACTTAAATATACTTGATAGGCAAAGAAAATTCATTTCAAATGTTGAGTAAATGTTCCTTGGAGAGATCAATGAATGGTGAAGGTCAGAGCCAGGGATGGAAGAAAAAAAACAGCACAGGATGGGAAATGTCCCAAGGGAGATGATAAAGATATGTGCCATCCAAGGTCTCCCAAGGAACAAAATTAGAAGAAAAGAAGTTCATTTCTCTTTTGGCCACCTTACACATGGGAACCAATTTGCTCAGACATTAGAGTAAGAATGGGATGATTACTTTAATGGTCATCTGGAAAAATAAACTTTTTAGGACACAGAAATGGTAAGTATGACCACTCTTCCTCTCACATTCAGCTTAAGGGTACCAAGAAGAGAGCTTTGCTTTGCTCTTACAGAGAATGCATGGCACCACCACCTTGTTCTTCTTTGAAGCTGAGCTGATGCCCATCACTCAGGAGGGAAAGACTCAGGGAATAGAAGCTCAAAGAAGGCCATTTGAACATCTGCTCTGAGGAACTGATATGGAGACAGGCAGAGTTCTCAGAATATGATCTCTGATGGGACAAGCTGGTTTAACACAATGGTGTGTTCATCCACTTAAAGACTGCACACAGTTGTGCAGCCACCTCTACCATCTCCTCTACCTCTCTGGTCTAGAAGACAATTCTAAGTGTCTCTCCTTATGAAAACTGGCTTTCTCTTCAGTCTCAACATCTATCAAATGTTTGTTAACCAGCTATCTTAGACATTTTTCTGTAGTCATTAAATGTGCCTCCATTCTACCCACTCAGGAATCCTCCTGTATCAATTACCTATAAATATTCACTCACTCATTAATTCATTTGCTCAAGAAATATTTACTGGGACCCAGTGAAATCAGCACTTGCAAGCTTCTCAAACATCTTCTAACATTCAATTATTTAATATTCCTCTGTTCCAGTCTCCACTTTTGTAATGGGGATAATGATGATTATGAGGATTAATTTGCTAAAGTATCTAAAACCTACTAAGCAACTATGAATGTGATTTAAGGTAATTGTTAAACCACTTAAATATATGATCATCTATTAAAGAGAAACAATGTTAATGAGAACAAAATGAGGTAATGCCTATCAAACACAACACAGCACTTACCTCATGGTGAAGTCAATATATTATAGCTATTTTTACTTTCATTTATTGAGTATTTACAGATTTCCATTTGCTATTTCAAGAGTTTAATATTTTTTTAATATTTGTAATTATTCTGCTCTCTTTTCTAAAAGACTTTAACAGTATATCTGAATATAACTGCTTTTCTCTCTTGCACACACATATTCACAATTTTCTAATAATGAGAACAGTGTTGTGACTAATGTAAAAAGAGCTCCAGTGATGGTGAAAATGTTCTAGAACTAGATAGATGTGATGGATGCACAATATTGTGAATGTCCAAATTACCACTGAATTGCACATTTCAAAATAGCTCTTGACTTTTACACATTTCTGGAGTATCAGCTACCCTCCTAGAATCCTCCCCATTAAAAATATTCAGCTGCCAGTGTGTCACCTTCAAATTTTAAAATGTCACCTTTCCAGTACTTATAGCTTTTGTTTCTTTTTCCCATTGATTGCACAGGTGGGATATTCCAGCATGCTTGTAAATCATAGTTTTGCCATGGATTTGATTTCTTTTTCAATATTTGAGGGGAATTCTTCTATTGGTCCTACCATAGGACCCTGCCAGGTCATTTTGAGAGGTAAGTATTTATTGTTTACTTAATTCCTTCCTGTAGTAATTTATCTGTTTTCCTCCATCCTGAATTGACTTTGGCCACATTTATTTTCCAAAAATGTATTTGCTTACTAGAGATTTTGAAATTTTGACAAGGGGATACAAGTAAGATTATATTAACAAGTATAGCATTTTCTTACATCTGTGGTGATTTGTCCCAAACTTATTTTATGTATTTCCATTCAATCTCTCTTTATTTTTCCATGTGAATAGACTTCTGAATAATATTCTTTATTTGTTGGCTTTTACCAAAGAATTTCCTGTGACAGACCTTCTTCATTTCTAGGATTTTATTTTCTTATAATTCACTAACTATAGATTTTTCCTTTATGCTTTATTCCCTTTTCCTTCAGCTATGTTTGTTTTGTGGAACTTTTAACAACAGCATCATCAAACTTAAAGTTTTTATTTCTCGAGACTAGAATGCATTTGTGTTCATTTGCACTATGAAAGTTACTGGAAGAAAATGAATCTAAAAACCAAGATTAACATTACTACTTAAAGATTACTTTTAACAATTTAGTGTAGCCTGGTGCAGATTTTTCATCTTGATTATTGGCAAATATGGGTTTATCTTTAAAAGGTCTGTTTTCTAATTTAACTTTTTCAACCCACAGCAGCAGACCAATTATCCATTTTGAGAAGTTTCTGACAGTGCTAGTTTTCCCCACCACATAGAATTTTCCATTCTAATATTTTAAAAGAGAAATTTTAATTTCAGTGTAGATGACATCTTGTTTTAATCTTATTTTCATGCAACAATACTATGATGCAAATTTTGTCAAACATATCATTTTGTGCATCTCCTTTATGAGTTGTTAATATCAAATGTCTTTTTATCCCCAAAAAGAAATATCCTTTTTGTGTTTCATAATTAGGAGTATTAAGTAGATTAATTTTTACATTTATATTTTTCAGTATGGATTATTTTCTCATTGACTTTCTATATTATGGTCCAATTTTCATTTTTCCTCTCTTATTTCTACCTAAGACTTCATATTCAGAAATGACTATGCCTTTCTAAGATTACATCTATCTATATAAAATTTTATACATCTATATGTTCATCTATATTTTCTTCTAACAGATAATATTTCTACTTCTTCCACATTTGTTTGAAATGTATTTATGAATATAGAGATACAGTTTAACCTATTCCTAAATAGTTAATTGAGCACTTTTTCATAACTTTTAAAAATCTCTCTCGGATAACTAGAAATTAAATATTCTCAAGTTAACATGACAAAAAGTTATATATCCTAAATCATGGTTCACAATAAATTAAATTTAAAAATTCAACTTTTATTCACTTTCAAGTCAGAAACAAAAAGATCATTGCCATACTTTCCATTATTCTTAAAATTGTCTGGGATATCAAACCAATGCAGAAAGATATAAAATGAAAATAGCTGTTAGAAATTATATGGGAGAGGCATTATTTATAAATTATTTGGAGAAAGTAGATGGATTTGATAAAAATCCAGAAATCTATGATGACATAATAAATATCAAAAAATTCAAAAGTTTTCCTAATACAATTGAACTATCAAACATAAGACAAAGAGAGAAATCTCATTCTTAATGACAATAAGCCTAAAATACTGTTAACAAGAAATAACCATGCTTTTCACAAACAACACATTATGGTAACGCTTACCATAATGGTCCTTGTATCTCAAGAGAAAATTTCCTGTTCCTAGAATTAGAGTATGAATTTTTTTAAATTCTAACTCTTTATAAATTAATTTATATCTTTAATGTAATGCTTATTATAATTCCACAATTATCCCTGCATATGGCTAGACAATTCTGAATTCATCTATAAGAATTCACTGGGGCCAGGAAACAAATTTTGATATAATGCTAGGTAACATTCCCTATTCAACATTTAAATATATTATGAAAATACATAATTAAAAATAAGAACTATAAAATTTTACAGCTTACTCACTCTAAAAGCATAAAAATCATGAAACAGGTGAACATTTTTAGAAGGTGGTCAAAGAAAGTCCAGAAGTTTAATCACTGACCACAAAACTTTCATTGATAGATCAAAGAGTAAATACACTAATGAAAAACAGGGAAAACTGCATGGCACGCAGGCTATAGGGGAACTCAAATGTGTTCATAATTTTCCAGTAAACCCAAAACTGATGGGGTAATTTAGTTTAATTAGTTAAATTAAAATTTAACAAATAATTATTCATCATTAAGAAAACCTAATCTAAAAATGGTAGTATGTAAATAGAATATTCCATTTTTATATCGTGGAATATTTTTACTCTGATGAACATTGGATTATGTTAGAAAATGTTCATTAGATTCTCTTATGTGAAAAGAAACCAGTCTTTATTTAATCTCTATTTCTGTTTAGTTTATATAGAAAAAAAGTATTTTATAAATAAAATGCAAACTATGATTAATCATTAGAGTGGAGATTAATTTTTGGCCATAAGATTGGCAAAGGCCTCACAAAATGTAACATGTGCAAATGACTCAAAGGCAGTGTAAAGAAGGTTGGAAATTATTAATGATTGGAAAGCTCTTCCCTTGAGTTGGGGAATTTCTTGAACTGAAAGTCCAAGAGCAACCACATTTTATGGTTTTACTTATTCAACCATAAATAAGAATGCAATATTAACACATGGGATAACATGGATGAATCGTGAAGACCTAATGTTGAGTGAAGCAACCCTGACACTGAAGGACACTGAAGGACAAATATTACATGAACTTACTGAAGTGAATTTAGCAAATAGAGCAGACTCACCAATCCATAGTCTGGAAAACAGGAGACAGAAAGGGAATAGAGAGTTGTGAGCCAATGTCCATATATGCAAATCTATGATAAGGTGTAAGGGTGTAGTTGTGCAGTTTATGGGTATGGCAGTGGTGCAATGATGTTATTGGGTTTGGCAGCGTTGGTCTGTGAGGAGAGTAGTGTGGGGATTGTTGGGAAGGACTATCCATGGAACTGAGGGGAGTGTCAGGAGAAGGAGCAGGTGAACTCTGGGGATTTCAGGTCTGTGGTTAAAATTACAGTGTTGGGAATGTTCTTTTGGCAAATATGGCAAGGGAGGGTTACTTGTGTAGGGTATTGGATGTGGGGGGTATACAGGACAGGGCACACCTGAGGCAAGCTTCTAAGGAATATGTAAGTGTTCTTGTCATAATGTGTTACAGCAGTGGGTGGGATCCCTTACAATAAACAAGAAAATATTAAACTCACATCCTGGGGAACCTACTATGTTCTCAAACAGAGGGGCAAGAATCTCTCAAGAATATAGACAGTGCTTAATACAAGAAAATATCAATATATCAAGCCCTCAGTATTGCTGCAAGTAATTATGAATGTCATCCTTCAAAAATTGAAACTTAGTGGTTATGATAGGCCTCAATGAGAGGGGTAGGGAAAAATGGAACAGATGGAACATAGGACATTTTTAGGGCATTAGACTTGTTCTGCATCATCTGGCAATAACGGATACAGGTCATTTTAAATTTCATAAAAAATTATGAAATGTAGGTTCCAAAATGTAAATCATAATGTAAATTATTGACCTTGGTTTGTAGCAATGCTTCAATAATTGTACATCAATTGTACCAAATGTACCATTCATGTGTAAAATATTATTAATAAGAGAGAGGGTGAAAGGGGGAGTTTGTTGGGTATGTGAGAATCCCCTATATTCTTTATTTGACATTTCAGTATAACCTAAGCTTCTTTGAAGATAAAAAGAAAAAATATAAGACATTGGTTGAATATAAGGAAGAAAATGCGACTGTACATATGAGATGACAAATCTTAAAATAATGAAGGACAAATTCTTATTATTTCAATTTTTAAAACATTTTTGTGTTTATTTGTGGTTTTTAAAACTATAATTATTATTTCATTACTTCATTTTTTTTTGTTATTTTGTTGGCTTCATTTTGGATCACAGAAAGGTCACAACTGCAGCAGGGGAAGATGATTGGTGTGGGGTGTCATTGATGGGTGATGCATGGGAAATACCTCAAAGGCATATGAATATGTTCATGTGTTCATGGGGCATTGTCACAGTGGGTGGAGATCCACACAATAACCAAAATATTATCAAATTACCATCCTGTGGAGATGTGCTAATTTCTCTAATGGGACAGCAAGAATCCCCCATGTACAGGGGCGGTTCTTAGTGAAGGAGGAAAGATGATTGCAATGGGCCCTTGATATTGATTATTGTATGCATGAACTTAATTTTTTTTTTATTGAAACTTAGCCTAGTATTATGTATTGCCTAAGAGTTATCTCCTGAAAGCCTCCTTATTACTCAGAATCACACTGTAAGCCAAACAGCATATTAATGCGCTACTTTCCCCCTTCATGATAAATGGCTCCCAGGGATGAGCTACAATGGCATTGAAGGATTATTATCAAACAGCTACTAGCAATGCAATTGGAAAAAAGCTTGACCAAAAGGGAAAAGGGAAATACAATTGTGTTTTTATGTCTAAGAGATTTCCAAGTGAGTCAGGAGGCCATTCCAGAGGTTAATACTTCTGCATGTCTCAGCAGGATCTCATTTACTGCCACAGTAAATATTGCCTCAAAGAGCAGGGTTCCTGAGGGCTCTGGAGACATCCAGACATTATAGATCTGGCAAACACCTCAGGATTTTGGCACTCTGCCAGTAGTCTTTCTTTGGAATTTATGCTCCCCAGTGTGACAGAGTTGGCCTCATTTTGATTTCCCTACACATGACTCTTCTGCCCCTTATATTTGAACCTATAGTTAGTATTATATTTGATATGGATATTCCCAAGAGACATAAATCTTTGGTCTGTCTGTGTGCCAATTGGGTCCTTAATCTCAGCAGAGTTGTAAAACCTACTCTCCAGTTCATTGAACTCTCTCTGTGTAAGAAACATGGATAAGTTTAGTTTTCATATAAAATTAATAAAGGATAAGGAGAATAAGGCTAATAACATTTGGTGGGCTATTGCATCAGGTACCTATGACCAAATTAAGCAGGGATAAAGGAAAACAGGTCAAACCAATTTGCAGCCAGTGGAGGGGGTGCACAAGAGAGATTTACAACCACTCATAGATCAGTGCTAAATTCCATTCCTAGTTTGGTGAAAGGGCAAGTAACTGGCCAAAGGAAAAAAAAAACTGCTAGAATGTGATAGAGGGAACAGTTGATCAAAGAGTGAGGGGCTTGCACAGGAAAAGTTAAACCTTTCACATAGGCTGTGACCTCTGGAGTACCCAATCAATGAAGAAACAGGGGCAGGCTTGTGTGTTAGGCTTAAAGGGATTATAAAATAGATCACTGTCCTTTATTTGGGGTGGCAGCCACATGTTCTGGTTGCACACCTCTTCTTGCAAGGCTGAAAATAAAATATTTTCTTCTCCACAATCAGGTGAGCTTTATTTCTTCCAAAACCAAATTTCTTTCTAATACCCTGGACAACTAACAAGGAGATGATGATGGGCAATATCCATCCCAAGGAAAGGAGGCTGTAACTGCAAGCAAGATATTCTTATCCATCTCCCCCAGGGGTCTAAGACCCCTTTCAATTAGAGACAGAGTGAGCATCACCATTCCAAAATCTTCAAAATTGAGGAATGAACAATGAACTAAAGTAGACTTGCTATTATTCTACTATAGACATTTTTATTCTTGTAATGGAAGAACTTTTATCATTGATGTCGAAGCAGTTAGCACCAGAGGTTCTGAAGGGAGGAAGAGGGAAAATAGGTGTAATATGGGGGCATTTTCAGTTCATTGGAATTTTCCTACATGATGTTGTGATGACAGATACAGGCCATTATAAATATTGTCATAAATTACAAAATTATGCAGGACAGAATGTAAACTATTATATAAATTATAATCCATGGTTAGTGGCAATGTTTCAATATGTTTTGATCAATTGTAACAAATATATCCCAATTATAAAAGATGTTGTTAATGTGGGAAAGTGTGAGAGTGGTAGGGAGTGAAGCATATGGGAATTCTCAATATTTTTTATGTCGCTGAATCAGAACATTCCAGGAAATGCTTTGGGCATTATTTCAAGCTCTTAAGTGAGTCATTCTTTCTTCATAAGGATTAACGGTTGTTTTGAATAACTTCATGAAAACAATTGTATAATAGAGAACACACAGATTTTTCAAACAAATGCCCTTTAATTTTTATGACAATGTAGAAAAAAGGAAGATATTTCATTTAGATAAATGGAAAAATTCATACTTCTTATCCATTGGCATAATATAGAACATGAAATCTAGTCTTGCTTCACAATCCATAAATATTCTACCACAAAGCACCAAGATTTCCTAATTAATTGAATAGATATAAATCATCAAAGCAATACAAATTAATACAGTATGGTTTAATTTTTATTGCATAATATATAAGGTCATATCTGGCTCTAAGTTAAGTACTAGTTTCATGGAGTGTTTAAAGAATCACAGTTTTGAGTACTGAGGAGTTGAGTCCTACAGTCATGTGTCCTTCTTCAAACCCGGAACAATTGATATTTTTCTGCATTTCCCTTTCCAAATCTTCTTGGAGCTCTCTTATTTTTTTATTCCTCAAACTGTAGATAAAACAGTTCAACATGGGTGTGACCACAGTGTTGTTGTCAGTGTGAGGTGCAAAGGAAGAGTCAGACAAGTTGATGCATATGAAGCAGAGGGCTGCAGCACGCTCAGGCAAAACAGCCCCAAGATCACTGTGACCCTCTCTTTTATTCAGCTTACAACAGTGCATAAATCATCCCCCCCTAACCTTTCTCTCCCACTGTGTTTCTCTTACTACAGCAAGAACACGGCCTTCTCTGGCAGTCTACCAAGGGGCATAAGTATAAACATTGTTTCTATCCCTAAATGCCTTAGTCTATCTAATATCTCAGCTCGGTGTGTGAGAGGGCTACCTGTTTGTGAGTTCCCATACAATCTTTCTTGGGAATTCAGAGGGAAGTCAGACAATAATATCTGTGTGGTGAGTTCATTTCACTCTGCCTCCTCCCACTGATATCTGCAGTATGCAGTGTCCTTGGAGACATTTACTAATGTGTCTCTGCCAGCAAGCACGCTTTTTGAATGCTTAATCCTTTATGCTCTGACTCTCAGCATCTTCTCCAACATCTCCCCCTTTTTTGTTTTTTGTCCAGGGTGACTGTGCCTGTCTTAGGTTGCCCTCCTCTGAAAGTCTTACCCATCATTGACCACCAGCCAAGCTGCCATGGACAGGGGTTCGAGAGTCAAGGGTTTTAAGCAGAATCAAGTTGTTGGCATGGCTGGTCTTATGAGCCCTATTAATGTGGGACAGCAGGGTTATGCAAATGCCTCCTAATACAATTAAGAGTAGCAAAGCACCAATGATCACCACACTGAAGTTACTAAAGAAGAAATGATCTAGAATGGACATTAATTTGGTCTAAGTATGAACATTTGGGCTGAGAAATTGATTAAATTGGTCAGCAAAACCTAAAGAGTTTTCTAATAGATTTTTCATTTTCTTTTTAAAACTTTTTTCAGCACTACTCAAGGGAGCATTTCCAAACCCAATTTTCCCAAAATATCTAAGGCGTTGCTAGGCTCTCATCTTTACTTTAGGCCCTGTGTCTTGCCTGAGACTTTTTTGTGCAGTTACTCAATCTCGCTGACTCAACATATCTTGCTTGCACTGGCTCAATGTATCTTGTCTGAGATATCTTGTGCTATATTTAGTCTCGAAGACTCATCTCGCAGGCTCAACAGGATTTTGTGTGATACTCAATCTCGCAGACTCAACGTATCTTGCTCGCACTAGCTCAGCGTATCTTGTCCGAGATGTCTTGTGCTATATTTAGTCTCTGCTCCCTTCAGGTCTGGTAATGGGAAGAGAGTCCTGACTTTTCCCACCCTGAAGGCCACCATAAAACTTTGGCTGGATGTCCTGCCAGTCAGAGAAGGGGTTCAAGGGTCTCTCCTCATTTCCAAGATCCCAGGATCCTGAATGAACCCACTACTGAGTGGGATCACTTATTTAAAATAAAATTCTGAAGACAGAGAGTTGGACTAGAGGTAACAGTAATTATCTACATACACTCGACTATGTTTAGCTCCAAGAATATTCTCCCATTTTTGGGTTCAATCTAAGTTTATCTGGCTCCTTGTTTCTTCCTTCATTTCCCCCTTATTTTTTAATTGTAATAGCATGATGTTCGTTGTAGCAGGTTGCTGGTGAATTAATTGGTTAAGTTGTAGCCATCTTCTGCAGACTAAACATATTAGAAAACACAATATTAATACAATTATACATATGAACATAACAGATCTTGATAAACCATGTAACCATTGTGTAGGATGCAACTGTTCTAACCCATTCATGAGCTCTTTTAAAATATGTTCCCCAGTCATAACTTGTAATTGTTTTTCAAATGTTTGATGTATCTTTTGTTCCAAGCATAGGATTTCCTTAGTTAAATTATCATGATTCAGAATATGTTTTTTCACTGTGTCCCAAGGAAACTCAGTTGCATTGTAAAGTACAGGAGTAATACAATAAGATGTTTGATTCCAATCACATTTCATTTTCATTTGTAATTTCATAGCTTGAATCTGATCTCCTAAAAAAAAAAAACAGTCTGTCTTAGATCCGCTAATTCCTCATGTATTTCTGAATCTAAGTGCTCTGAATTTTGTTGCCATGTTCACACGAAGTTAGCAGTTTGAACTCCTTGTTGAAGGGCTATTCCTGCAGTAGCCACTGTTGCTGTTTCAGCTATAATACCCATAATTACAGCTTTAACATTCCGACAAACCTTCTTGCCCTTTTCAACAATCTTTTGGAGAAAGAAGTCAATATCTCCATAACTGGGGTCTCCTGCCATTCTCAATTCATCTGTACAGGCAACCACACTCCAATTCTTGCTCTTAAGATGTAAAGACTAGAGGTATTTGGGAAACTAATAGAATTGTTAATACAGGTATATAAAGAGCATTTGTTTAGACATTCTATTGCCCCATTACTATTGTTCCAAACAATATTATCCAATAACAGAACATAAGGAAGATGCACACAAGCCCTAACCCATTCAGTATTATTATGAGTAAGGGTAAAAGTATAATTACTACTTACATTAGAAATGTGGCCCCACCAAGAACTAACAGTGCAGAAAGCCAAGGCTAATTTCCACAGATGCGGCTGAGTGGGATGTCCCACCCTGAAAGGATTAGGCTGTGTAAAGCCTCCCACATGCCAGATAATAGAATTATTTGCATGTGTACTTATGCTTTGGTTCTCCTTATGCCATCTCAAATGGAACGGCTGGCCCTTTTCATGAGCAGAGCCTACAGGGCTCCAATCATTGAGGATTCCATAGGAATTATTAATTAACACTCGTGGTTGTGAACCATGATACACAGTCCATGGAAACACAGGACTGTTAGCGTACACATAAGGAATCTGGCACATGGGAACCCCCACAGGAATAGGAATTTCATTCTGAGAAATATTGCCTCTAAATCCTTGTGCAACAAGTGCATATATGGAATGGTGATAACGGGTACTATTTTTTTTTTAATACTTAACCATAATTGATAATGCATTTTCAAACAATGATCCCCCTTTCCAAAACATATGGGCATGCCTTCCACTCCTGTAGAGTAATTATTAATCAATTTTCCTCCCTCCTTAGGCTTTTAGAGGAAGGTGAGAATCAGTGGGCCCAGGAAAATGAAAAGACCGATCAATATAAACAGGGCAGAATTTGTTCCCCCAAGTCAACAATTCTAAAAGAGGTGAATTAGCAATATAAGACCAATATGTATAATTATGTGAAGGTGCACTACTTACTGCTGTGGTTGTCAAGGTAAGCATAGCAAAAAATAACTGTATTAAAGTGACATTCTGCTTTTTAGAAGTTACCATCTTTTTTGCTTCTTGTGTCAGCTTCATCGGCATGTTCATGTCTAGGTTTCAGACATTTGGACGGGACCCAAAGATGGCTTAATTTATCTATAATGATAAGAGCAAAACCTCGACCCTACATACTACTTAACTTTTGCCTTCTCCTATTGATTATTATCTTCATTCTTCCACTAAACTAGTTGTCTAATACACTAATATATTTGGCTTATTGTTGGCTAGAGTTTTGGATAGATATAAAATAAATGTTAATATATATTTAGTTTAACAAGCTTATACTGACAATTAGGGTGAGAAACATAAATAACATAACTAATTAAAAGATTAAGTTAATATTGAACAATGTTACAGAATGACAGATAAATAGAGCAGTTTCGTATATATACTTACCAATACTTAGCTTTTAGCTGGGAAGTGTTGAAGTAGCAACTGATACTAGAGTTTTGGTTGACTGTTTTTAGGATTAATAAATTTGATACTATAGATGCCAACTTGTGAGTATTTTGCTAATTCCTGAGGAAGGGTCCAGCCTCCTCAGGAAGGAACACAACACTCCCTGGGCAGTACATTTTAAGGTTTATGCATCCTCCCCCAGGGAGGAATGCAATACCCGTTGAAATGCACTTTATCTTTTTTAATTTGTTACAAAACATCCTTGATGTGCTTATTATTTTAATTTCCAATATGCTTCCTGAAATATTGGTTTGCTGATTAACAAAGTTTTCTGTATGATGCTTTACTTTTAGGCTGGAATAATACTTACCAAACTTTGTCTTAAGATATTTAGTTTCAGAACTGTTCAAATTTAAAACAAGAGTTTTATATATATACTTAATAAAATACTTCTATGTGTAATATACAAATTATTAAATTACTTAAGTATGCAATGTATTGTATAAAGTTTTGATTAGTATTTAAGCATATTATACATTATTCATAACTATAGTAGATAATATAACAAAAGGCATCTAATGAATAAACTTTTATTTCTTAAGCGTTTAAGATTCTTAGTAGCATGATTAGAATGACCTCAATTTCTTCATTTTGTATAGTTTGAGGCATAGGCAAAAACAAATCACTATTTCCCATTTGGGCTGTGGGGTAATACATTAACTTGTAATTTTAATACTTGCATTGGTTCTGTTGTTAATATTATAATTAGAATTGGGGCTGCTGCTCACAGTGTTGAATATAAACTTGATTTATTGTTGGCTATTTTACAGAAAGGGGAATGTGGGCTGACTTGACCTGTCAAAGAAAAAACCAAAGAAAGCCTTAGCAAGTTTTAAAACAAAGTGATAGTGACATAAATGTATATTAATTTTTTGCAACAAACTAGTAATATTTGCAACTACTGCATGCTGCAGTGGTGTTATTTTATTTTACCATAATTTACTGTTATGCACTACCCCAGCAGCCTTTAATGGCTGCTTTCTTTTTGTAACACCAGTTTTAAAAGACCAAGTTATTTGTGACAGTTTGAAATAAAAGCTACTCTTCAGAAATTGACTTTGATAAAGCAGGTTTGAACACTGTGTTCTTTTTAAAAGTGATAAGACATGGTAATGGTTAGGCTAATGTGTCAACTCGGCCAGGTAATTGTGTCCAGGTGTTTGTTCCAACAAGCACTGGGCTAATTGTAATACAAGAGCATTTATGGATTTCAATCACCAGTGAGTTTACTGCGTGGATGGCTGATTACATCTGCATCAATCAGGGAGATTACATCATCAATGGGTGGCGCTTTTATCCAATCAGTTGAATGACTTAAAAGGGGAAGTGATTTCAACATTCAGAGAGAATTTCCCAGCTCGTCATTGGACAGGCAACTTCTCCCAGAAACTCATCAATGACCCTTCATTGGACTTTCATCAGAGCCACTGGTTTGCAGCCTGCCTGTGGAGCCTGGACTTGTGCATCCCCACGGTTGCATGAGAGACTCTTTTAAAATCTCATATTATTGACAGATATCTCCTGTTGATTCTGTTTCCCCGAGAGAACCCTGACTAATACAGACCTGTTTCTCCATGGAAAAGATAAGGTTAAAGTACAAGAAGCTAATTTTATAAAACAGACTTTCTTTTTTGCATATTGATTATTTAGTAGAAAACCTTTGTAAATTTTTACTAAAACAGACTACTGACTTTAGAAACTTTGAGAAAGAATAAAACTTTAACTTTATATTATTATATTGTTTGACATTAAAGTTTTTAAATTTTTATAGATAGATTGCTTAAATTTTACTTAGGTTTGACTACAAAAATTTCTTTTTCACAAGCCTTTTGCACCTTTTGTGTTTATTTAGGTTTTGTCCCACATTTTACTTTGTTTTAATAACTAGTTATATTATTTTAGGATAAAATTACTTTCTTTTCTTTAATAATAAAAGCATATTCCATATACTTTCCATACTTCAGTTACCACAATGATTTTAGAAACTATTTCCAAGCAAACTTCTGACAACATATAATTACCATCAACATTAAAAAAAACTTGTCAAAATGATAATTTAAATTGGTTGCATGCAAATATAACTTTTCTTCATTTTAAATACTTAGCAGCATGTAACACTAGAAACAGTCCTTTAGAGGCAAGTTGGCAGGGGAGGCTGGCTGCTGACAGGTTTTCCTGTTATGAAGTTACTTTTATTATTATTATTATGTTGGTTTTCTTTTTAATAATGATTTTTTGGAATTAGCCATTTAAATATTTCCATTTAAACAGTGCTTCCTCAAACTCCCCATAACAATTTTTAACCACATAGACTACAGTCATTTTATCTCAAGACAAATTTTACCTTCACAGAACACATTCTCTTAAACAAATTTACCAAATTTTAGTAGAGCTCTTGTAAGAATTTTTATTTATCAATTTAATATTACCATCCAGGGGTATCAAAATATACTCTGACACTGAACAGACAAATGCAAAAAGAGTTATGACACACCAACAGAAACATAAAGCTTATTAATTTGATGCATAATTTTCTCTTTTTTTGTATGTCTATTTTCAAGCTCTCCATCATTTAACATCTTTGATTTTACTGTTTGTAAGATTTTTTCTGGAATCTGTGTTACCTGTAATATATAAGCTTGTTCTTTGAAACACTTTTGTTCACAATCAGCAAACAGCCAGGACAACTTAAACAGCATAAATGCATTTAAGCTTTAATTTAGCAGTTTATACAGATATTTAACATGGATATTTTGGATTATTACTTTTTAGGAGTACACTTAGGCTTAAAGTTCAGGAGTAAGCTAGTGATTTAAAACTGAAAGATTCTTTTAATACCTTAATAAAAATTTTGCACTAATTTTATCAATTTGGCCCAACTGGCCCAACCAGAATCAGCATGGGAACAAAACAGAAAACACTAATGTTGCCAAGTTTTTTTACTCTTCTAGTGGTTTAATTCTATTAGCCGCTATCATCCCACAGCCTTATCATTATGTAGGCAGTAGGAGGCTTAGAAACTTACTGTATCTTTTGGAACAGGCATTTTTTTTTTTAAGATCAGGTTTGAGATTTCAAAATCCCTGCATACTCATCAATCTGGGACGGAGAATTACCCATAATTTCTGCTTCTCCCGATGGCCCTGCATACTAACTGTGCAGCACTTAAACACCCATTCGGTCAACAAGATTCCCAACTCACCTCGGGCCCCACGTTGGACGCCACTATGTTGTTGTCAGTATGAGGCACAAAGAAAGAGTCAGACAAGTTGATGCATATGAAGCAGAGGGCTGCAGCTTGCTCAGGCAAAACAGCCCCGAGATCACTGTGACCCTCTCTTTTATTCAGCTTACAACAGTGCATAAATACCCCCCCAACGATGCTCTCCCACTATGTTTCTCTTACTAAAGCAAGAACACTGCCTTCTCTGGCAGTCTACCAAGGGGCATAAGTGTAAACATTGTTTCTATCCCTAAATGCCTTAGTCTATCTAATATCTCCACTTGGTGTGTGAGAGCACTACCTGTTTGTGAGTTCCCAGACAATCTTTCTTGGGAATTCAGAGGGAATTCAGACAATAACATCTGTGTGGTGAGTTCATTTCACTCTGCCTCCTCCCACTGATATCTGCAGTATGCAGTGTACTTGGAGACATTTACTAATGTGTCTCTGCCAGCAAGCATGCTTTTTGAATGCTTAACCCTTTATGCCCTGACTCTCAGCATCTTCTCCAACACCACAGTGTACATCACTGAGGCTGTTGTACTAGAATATATGTTGTGTGAAGCAGCAGGGCTAATGTTCCCTGCTAGGCTTGTACAGTAAAATAAGGTGACCTCTAAGAAGTGAGATGCACAGGGAAAAAATGCTTTATATTTTGTCTGAATTGAGATTACATGTATGGAGGAAACAATCTTAGAATAGGAGAAAAGGATGCCAGCAAAAGGAACCCCTCCCAGCACCTCAGCTCCAAAATACATCACTATGTCATTGAGGAAGGTGTCAGAACCGGCAAATTGGACCATCTGATTAAGATCACAGAAAAAGTGTAGGATTTCCAAGGATGCACAAAAGGGCAGCCACAGTATCATTAAGGTTTGTAACAAGGACTTCAGGGTACTCAGGATTCAGGACCCCAGAACCAGTAAGACACAGAGCTGGGAGTTCATGATGACCATGTAGTGCAGGGTTTACAGATGGCCACAAAGTAATCACAGGCCATCACAGACAGGAGAAAGTTGTTTATCCCAACCAGGAACACAGAAATGTACATCTAGGTGTGGCAGACTGCATAGCTTATGATTCTACTCTACATCTTTATGTTCACCAACATCTTTGGTACAGTGGTGGAGGTGAAACAGATAAC
Source organism: Cabassous unicinctus (assembly GCA_029593785.1). NCBI lineage: Eukaryota > Metazoa > Chordata > Mammalia > Cingulata > Chlamyphoridae > Cabassous > Cabassous unicinctus. Next base: position 15,747 of record JAQZBX010016386.1, on the reverse strand, counting down.
ATAAAGAGATAGGTTGGGGAGGAAGAAGTACATAGGAATGTGGAGATGGAAGTCAGTGATGGTGGCCAGGATGATGAGCACATTCCCAGTGAAGGTGACCAGGTACATGGGCAGGAAGAGACAACAGGGAAGGGGCTGCAACTCTGGTTTCACCGAGAATCCCAGGAGAAGAAACTCTGAAATGTGCATATAATTTCTTGGCTCCATATAGTTGATGTTACTAAAAGTAAACAGAAAAAAATAACATGACTCATTTTCAAACAATTGGTCATTAATTTCATATCTATAATTTACATTTGGATTCAAGCAACTAATTTCCATATTTTGTTTATGAAACAATTCCTCTTTAGGTGAATTCTATGGCCATTCATGGCTCACTTTCATAATATTCCTGAAAATTTTGCATTCTAATGTTTCCATGAGAAAATCATTTTTTTCATCTGATGAGTATATACAGAGTTCTGACTTTGAGCCAGGCATTGTCTAAGCAATGGACATACAGTCTGAAAGAAAAATGTCTGCAGTCTTTTAATGGACAAAGAATATAAGCAAATAAAATAGTCATATATTATGTCAGATGTTTACAACTGCTAAAAAGAAAAGAAAAGAAACCAGGTAAAAAGGAGTGAATCAATAGGGCATGCTAAGTTTTACTATGTTTCTGAGTGAAACCAGCACACAAGATGACATTTGAAGAAGATCTCAAGGAAAAGTTTGGAGTCTTAAGGAAACCAGGGGCAGTGTGTGTCCAGCAGAAGGATGCCAAGGTCCAAGGCCCTTAGTACATAGCTTGTTTCAGGTTTCAATGCTAGCAAGGAGGCCTGTGTCACAGTTGGATGAGAAAGAGGAACTGTGTTCAAAAATGATGTCAGAGATGATTAAGAATTAGTTGGCATCACTGATGTTGGAACTTCAAGACTCCAGGAGTAGCTTATGCATATGTTGCACCTATTGCACTTTATTAATTTGGTTATAAAGATACTGCACAGATGAAATAAAGTCACACCTATTTCCATCTATAGGGTTGCATCAAGGCTCTGTATTAGAGGACAACCCACTGGAATTTATGAACTGATTTTTCTCTTTTCTCTGACTGCTAATTCCCTACTTAAATGCAAGTGCATACACACACTCCTGGACAGGGAAACAGAGAGAATACAATGGTCTCCTGGGGCAAATAATTAACATGCTCTTGTAATGTTCAGCCACACTGATTTGGCTAGGAATGAATATAGTGCAAACTCACAGCATCAGATTGTCTTTTTCCAAAATAATTAGAAATGGTATCCCAGAATTTCAACGGTCAAACCTCCCAAGGACATATAAACAAAAGGTTAATTTTGTTGTGGACATTTTATACTATATGTTTAAAGAAACATAAAATCTTCTCAATAATCAGAAAGAGAGAGAGAGACAAAAATGCAGGGAAGGAGGGAGGGAGAGAAAGGGAAGTAAATAAATTAAATAGACTGGAGATAAAGCAAAGACATTAACTCAGGTCAAAGCAAGAGACTGTGATGAAGAAAAGAGTACTAATTTCTGGCAGCATTCCAATCTGTGTTCTATTCTCTGGATGCCCAAAAATGTTGAATAAAAGATCAAAAGACAAATCAGTGGTATCATATTATGGTGTTGTGCATCTTGCAGATTGAAAAACACATAAAAAATGTGCAAAAAAATACACCATTTCACAAAAGAAAATACAACAACAAACATAAATTTTGGGAATTTTTTACATAAAGTTGTAGATGAGTTTTTAAATGATATTAAGTGTAAAAATTTTGGAATCTCTGATCAACTACCTATTATATGATAAACTTTGATAGGAAACAAAACATAATAAATCTTAATAACTTATCCAACATATTAGGTATTGTGGCTTCTACCATCCTAGGAAGGTGGACAAAATTAACAGTAAATATAAAAAGTCAGCATATCAAGAAAATGTACTGCATTTTATCAAATGCCTTTTCTGCATCAATTGAGAGGATCATGCAATGCTTCTTCTGCAATTTATCAGTGGGGCTTATTAAACTAACTGATTTTCTTGTGTTGAACAACCCTTGCCTAACTGGGATTAATCCCACTTGATCTTGGTGTATAATTCTTTTAATGTGCTTTTGGATTCTGTTTGCAAGTATTTTGCCTAGGAGTTTTGTATCTATAACCATTAGGATATTGGTCTGAAATTATCTTTCATAGTAGTATCTTTATCTACTTTGGATATTAGGGAGATATTGGCTTCATAGAAAGAATTTTGTAACATTTTCTCCTGATAAATTGTTTGGAAGCGCTTAAGCATGATTGGTATCAGATCGTCATGGCATCGGCTTAGGAGGGCAACCATGGGCAGCTCCCAGAGCATGGTGGATAGTGGACGGGGTCCTACCTGGGGGTCTGTGCTGTGGGCGTGTGGAGTGAGAAGCTTGGGACATCTATCTGGGCAGATCGACGGTGTGGACTGAACGGTAGAGATTCGTGAGTTTTAAGCCTGCCTGTGGTGGTTAACACAGTCGGCTGACCCCCACCCTTAGAGGGAAAAAAAAAAGCCAGTTGGAACCACAACTCCCGTCCTGTAACTGGGTGATAGGGCCCGGTTGGAGGGGGTGTTTTCTGAGGGGGGGCTCCAGCAAGAGAGCTTTATTTTCTGGGGATTTGGCTGCCTGAAGCACCTTGCAACTTAGACAAACAAAACAGCTGCAGTGAATCAACACCCAGAGGAGGGGAGGGGTGAATCTGCTGAGGGATTTGATTTGACTAGCTGCCCAGGGATAAGCCCCAGACCCTGTGGAACTGGGAGGAGGGAGCACTCTCCAAGAGAGGGAGAGTTCTGACAGAAAGCAGAGAGGGCATATTTTTGCTGTCAATTTGGCTGCCTGGACCCCCTCATTACTTTAGGGAGCAGATAAGCCAGCTTGAAGCAGTGCCAGGCTGAGGGGAGAGGCAAATCTGCTGAGTAAACCTGATTTACCAGCAGCCCGGTAACGCTGGGGCTCTGATCCAGAAGGGCGGAGTCGGCCATTTTTAGTGTTCTGCACTGATTAGTAGAATTTGACTTTGAAGCAATTTTACCTGGGTTTTTCAATTTTGGGAGGATTTTAGTTACTGTTTCCATATCTTCACTTGTGGTTGGTTTGTTGAAGTTTTCTGTTTCTTTCTGGTCAGTGTAGGTGGCTTATGAATTTCTAGGAATTCATCCATCTCATCTATATTGTCTAGGTTTTTGGTATACAGTTGTTCATAGTTCCCTCTTATGATCTCTCTTAATTCTGTAGTGTCAGTGATAATATCCCTCATCTCATTTCTAATCTTATTTACATAGGTCTTTTCTCATTTTTTTATTTGTCAGGCTAACTAAGGATTTGTCCATTTTTTTAATAATCTCAAAGCACCAACTTTTGTTTGGTTGTTCCTTTTTACTGTTTTATTTGTTCTCAATTTCACTTATTTCTGCTCTAATTTTTACCTTTTCTTTCCTTCAGCTGTGTATGGAATTAGTTTACTGTTCTTTCTGTAGTTCCTCTAGGTGTTCTCTTTGATCTTCAATTTTAGTTCTTTCTTTTTTTTAAAAATTTTATTAATTTTAATTTTTTAAAGATACTTAGATTATACAGAAGTGACATAAAAAATATAAGGATTCCTATATGCTCCATTCCACACAACTCCCACATTTTCCCATATTCACAGCATCATTCATTTGTGAGGTATATTATTGCAATAATGGACACATTTTGGCGCATTGCCACTAAGCATGTATTGAAGTTTACATTGTAGATTACACTCTCTCCCACCCAATTCTGTAGCTTATGGCAAGAATTATAATGGCCTCTATCTGTTGTTGCAATATCATTTAGGACAATTCCCAAGTCCCAAAAAAATGTTCTTGTATTACACCCATTTGTCCCTCTCCCTGCCCCGAGGACCTCCTTTGACCACTGCCTCCACATCAATGATATAATTTCTTCCATTGCTAAAATCACAATAAGTCTATAGCAGAAAACCAGTAAGTCCACTCTAGTCCATAGTTCATTCCCCAGTCCTGAGGATTATGGGATGGTGGTGTCCACTCCTCCTCTACTTGAGAGGGGGCTGTGATCCCATAGCGTCAAAGGATGGGAATCTCTTGCTTGCAGATGTAGACTCTTTCAGTTCCTTGGTAAGGAAGTTGTCCATCATCACCTCCATGTTAGCTGTCCTGGGTGAGACCAATGAATTGGAGAGTAGGTGTTGCAACTCCCCTGAGATGCAGGGGGCCCAGCTGGCACATGTAGAGCTCAAAGATTCAAGTCTCTTGGATGTACATCTTCCAACTCTAATACTAATTATAGGTTCAAATAGAAGGACATAAGAGCCATGTGTAGGGAAACCACAACTGAGTCCAACACTGTCACTCTGCGGAGTATAAATTCCAAAGTAGAGCCCACTGGCAAGGCAACAAAGTCCTGAGCTATCTGCCCTGACTATAGTGTCTGGATGTCCCCAGAGCCCTCAGGAGACCTGTTATTCAGAGTAGAATCTACTTTGGTAGTCAAAGAGACTCTGGTGTGTCATTCATAAGCATTACCTCTGGAATGACCTCCTGACACACTTTGAAGTCTTTTAGCCATATGAACCAATTTGTCTTTACCTTTTCCCACTTTTGGTCAAGGTCTTTCAGTTGGGAGACTTTTGATGACTAATTCTATCTCATTACTTGCGATTGGTCTGTTGAGTTCATCAATTTCTTCTTTTGAAAATATGGGCTGCTTCTGTGTTTCTAGGAATTTGTTTCCTCTAAATTATCCATCTTGTAGGCATATAATTTTTTAAAGTATCCTCTTATGATGCTCTTTATTTCTGTGGGGACAGTGGTGATATCCCATTCTTCATTTCTTAGATTATGTACTTTCATCTCCTCTCTGTTTTTCTTTGTTATTTTAGCTAAGGGTTTGTCTATTGTGCTAAACTTCCTGAAGAACCAGGTTTTGGTTATGTTTATTTTTACTAGTGCTTATTTCTTTCCTATTTCATTTAGTTCTGCTCTAATCTTTGCTATTTCTTTTTTTTTTTTCTTCTACTTTTGGGGTTAGGTTGTTGTTCTTTTTCTAATTCTTCCTGGTCTACAGCTAGGTTTTGATTTAATTGTTTCTTATTATTTAATATAGGCATTTATGGCTATGAATTTCCCTCTCAGTACTGCTTTTGCTGCATCCCATAGGGTTTGATATGTTGTGTTTTCATCTACATTCATTTCAAGGTAGTGATTGATTTCTTTTGAGATTTGCTCCTTGACCCACTGTTTGTCTAAGAGTATGTTGTTTAACTTCCCTATCTTTGTGCCTTATCTGGTCTTACTTATCTCCAGCTTCATTCCATTGTGGTCAGAGAAATTAAACAGTAAAATTACCATCTTTCTGAATTCATTGAGAGCTGTTCTGTTGCCTAGCATGTGATCTGTCTTGGAAAATGATCCATGTGCACTTGAGAAGAATATATATCCCACAGTATTTGGGTGTATTGTTCTATATATGTATATTAGATCCAGGTATTCTAATGTATTATTAAAAGTCTTTGTTTTTTTATTGATTCTCTGTCAAGATGTTTTGTTTAATGGGGATAATGGTGTATTAAAATCCCCCAATATAAATGTTGATGCATCTATTTCTCCACTTAGTTTTCCAGTGTTTGCCTCGTGTATTTTGAGGTGCCCTGGTTAGTTGCATAAATGTTTATGATTGTTCTTTTTTCTTGGAAGGTTACCTCTTTTATTAATATGTAATGTTCTTCTTTGCCTCTTGCAATAGTTTTGCATTTAAAGTCTATTTTTTCTGATATTATTATAACTACTCCCACCCATTTTTGGCTATTGTTTGCTTGTAAAATTGTTTTCCAACCATTCACTTTCAGCCTTCTTGCATCCCTGGGTTTAAGTGCTTTCTTATAGACAGCATATAGATAGGTCATATTTCCTTATCCATTATGCCAACCTGTGTCTCTTTTTTAAATATTTTTTATTTTTTTAAACATACTTAGATTACACAAATGTTATACAAAAATTATAGGGATTGCCATATGCCCTGATCCCCACACCTTCCACAACCTCCCACATAAACAACATCTTTCTTTAGTGTGGCACATTCATTGAAATTGATAAACAAATCCTGGGGCATTGCTATTGAGCATGGACCATAGTCCACAATACAGTTTACACTCTCTCCCACATAATTCTGCAGGCTATGGGAGGATATATAATGGCCTATATCTGTCATTGCAATGCCATTCAGGATGATTCCCAAGTCCCCAAAAAGCCTCTGCATTACACCTGTCTTTCCTTGCCTCTGCCTCCAGAGTTTCCAGTGCCACTGACCCCATATCAATGCTGCAATGTCTTCCATTGCTAGAATCACAAGACAACTAGAGTAGAATATCAGTATGTTCATTCTAGTCCATATTTTATTCCCCAATCCTGAGGATCCTGGGATGGTGATGCCCTCTCTACCTCTATTTGATAGGGGTATTTGATCCCATACAGCTGATGGATAAGACTCTCTTGCTTGCAGTTCTAGGCTCTCTCATTTCTTTGGTATGGTGGATGTCAATCCTCACCTCCTTTTTAGTTGTACTGGGTGAGTCCAATAAACTGGAGAGCAGGTTTTGCAACTCTGCTGAGGCTCAGGGCCCAGCTGGCACATGGGCAGCCCAAATGTTCCAGTCTCTTGAATGTACACCTACCCACTCCAGCACAAGTATAGGTTCAAATAGAAGGGACTGGTGAGCTATGTGTAAGGAAGACATAACTGAGTCCAACTTTGTCACTCTCAGGAGCACACACTCCAAAGTAGGGCCCACTGTCAAGGCATCAACCAGAGCTCTCTGCCTTGACCATAGGACCTGGGTGTCTCTAGAGCCCTCAGGAGACCCACTCTTTGATATAGTATCCACTTGGTTATGTACATAACACTTATGTACATGAGAGTTACCTCTGGGATGACCTCCTGAATCACTTTGAAGTCTCTTAGCCATATATACTCATTTGTCTTTATCTTTCCCCCCTTTTATTTGAGGTCTTTTTCCATTTGCATTCCTTGTTGATGCATGGTAGTAATCCCTCGGTGCCAGGGAGGCTCATTCCCAGGAATCAAGTCCCATGCTTGGGGGATGGTAATGCATTTATATGCTGACTTTGGCTTAGAGAGAGGTCACATTTGAGCAACAAGGAGGCTGTCAGGTGGCAATCTTGGGCAACCCACAACATTAGGCTAAGTTTCAATTTCAAGAGCAAAGTCTCACAAGCATAGTCATCAATATCAAGGTCCCATTAATGGGCCATCCTCCTTCGCTAGTCATTGCCCCTGCACTTGGGGGACAGTTGCTGCTCCATTAGAGAACATTACAGAGCTCTCCAGGATGGGAATTCAATATTCTCTCAGTTATTGTATAAATCTCCACCCACTGTGACAATGCCCCCATGAACATTTGAGCACATTTATATACCTTATATGTATGTCCAGGTGAACTTCCTCCCATGTATCACCCATCACTGACACCCCACACCCAGATCCTCCCTTGCCCCAGTTGTAAACCTTCTGTGGTCTAAAGTTTCTTCAAAAATGAAACCAATATAATAAGCCAAATAAAATTAATAAGAAAATGAAATAATAATGGTAAGTTTAAATATAAGAAATAAAATACATAAAAACTGAAAGAAATCTAAAAATAAAATAAAAATTAAGAATTGGGATATTAAAATATAATGAAAATTATTAAATTTTTTTGACATTTTGCCTTTCATCACTGTAATATCTTTTGTTCTGTATGTACAGTGACATGTTCTTCCATTTATTCCCCAGTGTCTTAAATTTTGTCATTTTATTTTCAAAGATATTTTAGGCCACAGGAAATTCATCTACAGAATACAGGGAACTCCCATATACTCAGCATCCTCCCCCTTTTCCCCCTTCCCATATTAATACCTTTTTATATGTGAATGGCACACATGTTACCACTGTTATACAAATGGTGAAACATAGCTACTAACCATGGTCAATGGTTTACGTTATGGTTTACATTTTAGACCATACACTTTTATAAATTTTGATGATAATTAACATGGCCTGTGTCCATCATTGCAAGATCGTGTAGAAAACTTCCATTACCCACTAAATATTCCCTGTTCCATTTATTCTTTTCCTCCCTCTCCCCCTGCATCAGCGTTCACAGCGATGATCTGGCTTCACTCGTTTGTCTTTTTTAAACTCAGGATGTGCACATGGAGATTCCAGTGCAGAATTTCTTCCATTGTTTTAACAGTGTAATCTTTGTATTCCCTTGAGTAGTGTGGAGGATAGAGGATCTTTTTTAAATAAATGCACTCTGGTCCGGTTCCTGGAAACAGAGCCCAAGGAGAGAAGGCTTTTCCAAGTGATTTATGGGGGTAAATAGGCTCCCAAGACAAATGGAGGAGGTCCAGGATGGACCAGTGAAGGAACTCCCACCAGGCATGTGGACCCAGAATCCAGGCTCAGCACGATTGCAGAAATCTGGAGCTTGTTCCACATGGAGGCCATGAGGCCAGTCTCCTTAACTGGTTTTAAGCATCAATGCAGGCCACCTAAGGGAGGACAAACCTTACTAGGTGAGGCCCTTCTCTCTCCTGGGACTGTTAGTAGCCCGTGCTCAGAGGAGCTCAGTGCTGGCTTCATGCCCCTGGGTTTATCTGTCAAGTGCATAAATTCAGATTTCATGTGCATTTACAGTAATGTATAATAATAGTATACAAATAAAAGATGCATATATTTAATATATTTATAAGCTACCAAAAATAAATTACAATATTTTATAATGTAATTATATATAATTACATACAAATTTTGAATAAAATATGTACAATAGTTTTTTTTTTATGAAAGCAGGTTTATTGAGATATGTTTATACCATACAACCCATCCAATGTGTCAAATCAATAGCTTTTAGTATAATCACAAAGTTGTGCATTCGTCACCACAATCAATTTTAGAACATTTTCATTACTCCAAAAAGAAAGACCTCATATCCCATAGCAGTCATCTCTCAATCCCTCCATCCTTCCCCAGAAACATCATGCAAAAAATACAGAAACATCATGCAAAAAATACAACATTCTCATACACCTTCCTATTGCTGACACTTTGCATTAGTGTGGTTACTCTTGATGAAAGAATATTAAAATATAACCATTATTATCCATGGTTTACATTGTGTGTTTTTCCCACATTGTAAATAAAATGTGTACAATACTAGATTTTCATCAGCCCTATTCCTGGAACTATATTTACCTAACTCTCCTCACCCTTTCATTGTTCCCACAACTCATAGAACCTTCCCTCTTGGTGCAGGAGATAGGAGTTGGGGACGTGACCTTGGAGCTGACAAAGGCAAAGCAGCTCCTGGGCTGGGAAGTGGCTCAGGAACCTGGTGAATCAGGTATCACTGAGGTGGGGAAGGGGGAGGTACAGCGACCCCCAGAGGGACAAGCCACCCAGGCATGTGATCACAGGGACCCCAAGAGTACAGGAAAGTGGTGTGAGTGGGGTCAGGAGCAGGGCCCCATAAGGAGGAAGGAGCTGAGAAGGGACCCTGAGGCTTCAGCTGTGGCCTCATTCCCCAGGTACTTCCATGGTGGGTCTGGTGTCTACTCCAGGGAAGTTACTGGCTGAGGACCCCTGGTCTGGAACCCAGAGAAGCAGGTGGCTCTGCACTAGCCACTCCAGGTCTGGCCGCAGGGATGACCTCCCATCCTGCTCTCAGGTGTCATCTCTGCCCTCCTGGGAAATAAGGACACCAATAACCTCAGCTCCCCAGTCACTTTTGCCTTCTCCCATAATGTGAGTCCTGGTGGGGTGGGATGAGGTGGGGGTGTCCTGGGCACACATCAGACTCACCTAAGACACTCCCCCAGGATAGTCAACTGCTCCTTACCTTAATTTGTCTGCAAAATCCCTTCATGGCAGCACCTGGATTAACATTTGACAAGTAACTGGGATCCAGGGTGCCATCTTAGAATTCTGCTCACCACAGGGACCTTTGTATCTATGTGTACAGGAGTTGCAGAAAGGAAGAGATGGTGATTTTGGAGGTCAGAGGGGTCAGGAAAGCCCATCAGTGCAGCTCTTTTCATGGACTGACTTCTCTTCCTCACTGGTCGGGGGAGCCAGTTCTTTTCTTGGAGTCCCAGAAACTGAGACTTACTCAGCCAACAGGCATTTACTCTTGGCACCCCAGATCTCAGCTATGTGACCAGGAAATCTAAACTACACTCCAAAGCTGTGTTTCTTCCTGCCACATGGCCCAACAACACATTCATCACACTTTATTTATACAGTGTTTTTTATTTATTAAAAAGATATTAATAAGTTATTTCTGTTTCAAAATTCAAACAGAATAAAAGAAGAAACGCTGAGGAGTCTCCTTCCCATTCTTACTCCCAGATGTTCCTCTCCTATGAGATATCTGATGTTCTTGGTTTCTCCTGCACATTTCTGTGGATATTTTATATGTATTTAAGACAAATACATGCATTTATTTTTTGTTCCCTTTTTCACTCAAATGGTAGCTTATCATATTCCTTATTGTACCTCTTGTTTGGTCATTTATTACATCTGTGCAATTATTCTGTAACAGTCTATAAAGAGCTTAACTATTATTTTTTATGGCTACACAGAATTCCCTTGTGTGAATGTGCCTTAAACCATGTATCAAATTTCCTCAAGGAAATTGCTAAAAGACACAATGCTGCAACAAATTATACCTACTTCATTTTTCCATTTTTGAGGATAAAGGTAGGATGTATACTGGGTCAAATCATTATGGCATGTGCATTGTTTTTGCCATATTCAATCTTTAGAGATTGTACCTGTTAAAACTCCCACCAGCACTTGTGAGGGGGATTTCTCAATTTTCACCACCATAGGTACCACATTTTTGAATCTTTGCAATAAATATGTTATCTAGCAAAACATTATTTGTTATTGTTATTATGATTGATAAACTTTATTACTCCTATAAATATTTGTTTTTTATTTTTTTATTTTTTTTTAAATTTTAAAAGATATTTAGTTTAAATAAATTTACATTAAAAATGTAAGGGGTTCACATATATCCCTCTCCCTACCTTTCCCACACTTTCCCACCATAAAAGCATCCTTCATTAGTGTGATACATTTGTTACAATTTATGAACACATAATGGAGCATTTTCACTAAGTGTGGATTATAGTTTACATTATAGTTTAAACTCTCTTCTGCACAATTTTGTAAGTTATGACAAGATATATAATGACCTGTATCCATCATTGCAATGTCATTCAGGACAGTTCCAATGTCCTGAAAATGCCCCCATTTTACACCTATTTTTCCCCTCTCCCTCTTCTCAGAACCTCCAGTGGCCACTGCCGCCACATCAGTGATATAACTTCTTTCCATAACTAGGATCACAATAAGTTTATAGTAGGATAACAGCAAGTCAACTTTAGTCCATCTTTCATTCCCCAAACCTGAGGATTCTGGGATGGTGATGCCCACTTCAACTCTAATTGAGAAAGGGCTTAGATCCCATGGGATAGATGGATGGGACTATCTTGCTTGCAGTTGTAGACTGTCTCTGTTCCTTGGGATGGTCATTGCTCATCATCATCTCCTTGTTAGTTGTCCTGGGTGAGACCAGGTGAGACCAATAAACTGGAGAGTAAGTGCTGCAACTCTGCTGAGACTCAGAGCCCAACTGGCACATGGAAAGCCCAAAGATTTAAGTCTCATGGACACAAACCTTTCAACTCTAGTACTAGCTATAGGTTCAAATGGAAGAGGCAGAAAAGCCATGTGTAAGGAAACAACAACTGAGTCCAACTCTGTCACACAGGGGAGCATAAGCTCCAAAGCAGGGCCCACAATTCCTGAGCTGTCTGTCCTGCCTATAGTGTCTGGATTTCTCCAGAGCCCTCAGGAGCCCCATTATTTCAGGCAATATTTACTGTGGTAGTCAATGAGCTCCTGCTGAGAAATGCATAAGCATAACCTCTGGAATGACCTCCTGACTCACTTTGAAGTCTCTTAGCCATATGAACTAACTTGTCTTTGCCCTTTTCCCCTTTTGGTCAAGGTCTTTTACCAGTTTTACTACTGGTTGGTGCTTGGTAGTAATCCCTCAGTGCCAGGGAAGCTTATTCCTCGGAGTCATATCCCATGCTGGGGGAAAGGAAATGCATTTATATGCTGAGTTTGGCTTAGAGAGAGGTCACATTTGAGCAATAAGGAGACTCTCAGGTTATATCTTATAAATGTTTAAAAGCCATTTGTGTTTGTATGGAACAGTTTGTCCATATCTTTTGCCCATTTTTCACTTGGCTTATTCATCCTTGTTGCATTTCTTAATGGTTTATGGGACACCTTTATATACTAGTGTAATTAGTCTTAAATCAATGGTTATCAAAATATAGTATGTGTAAAAATCATCTAGAGGACCTATTCATTTTTTAAATCTCTTATTTAAAAAAATTTCAAATTGACAAATGAGACACAAAAATAAATAGTACAAAGAACACCAAATTAAGCATTATCAGGAACAACTATTTAAACCATTTTCCCTATTTGCTTTGTCATTGGAGATCTCTCCCTCTTCTGTGCACTGTCTCTCTCTTTCCCTCTCCCCATTTCTCTCTCACCACTTCCCCTCTCTTCCAGTTACATTGAAATAGAATTTGGTTCTCAGAAAAAGTTATCTTACCGCAATTCAAATCAATGAGGTCATAAACTGTATGGATGTAAGTGTGAATTGTGTGTATAAATCTATCAATCACTATAAAAAAAAAGAAATAGAATTTGTTTGGAGTTTTCCATTTTCATTCTAACTTATAGCTGATTTGCAGAATGAGGTGGGTAAGTGTGTATTTTAAATATCACCCTTTTTAAATTAAAAAGTAGTTTTCTTCCTTTAGCTAAGGACCCAGGTCTAAACCTCTGAGGATTAGTGGTTAATAAAGGGGGTGCTGGAACAGGTGAGAGGAGTGTGGCAGGTAGGGATTTGGATGCCTGGACATTAGGTCATAATGGCATCAGGAAATGAGCTGTTCAGCACAGAGTTCCACTCCCATTCAAGTTTCACCTGTGAACCTCTATACCTAGTTATGCCAAAAAGTCTAGAGGTAAATAAATACTGTGAGTCCCAGGGCTTAGTCTTGATAAGGAACTAACTATCTTCAACCTCAATTCTTCCAGCTGCTGAATCAGCTGGTCCAGAGAATCAGTGGTATCCCTTAAAATTCTAAAATTCTGAACCTGGAGTGACTTACCTATGAACATCACATATTTACCTGGCTTCTCCATTCATTATTTTCCATGCTACAAAAAATACAGATCATGGAGTTGTCTTTCCCAAAGCAGGAAAGATTGACTCTGAACTATTCTTTGCTGGGTCCCAGGAAGAAGACCCTGTTCTGGCTGTGATCACTTACATGGGGCTAGGTCTCTCCCTGCTGTGCATCTTCCTGACTGCACTCTTCTTTGTCCTGTGCAAAGCCATCCAGAACACCAGCACCTTGTTCCACCTGCAGCTCTCCATCTGCTCATCCTGGCTCACCTCCTGTTCCTCACGGGGATTGACCAAATTGAGCCCAAAGTACCGACAATATCACAAAGGCTCCCCTGCCCTGCCCCCAGGGAAAGACTTGTGGCATTGAATACATTGGAAATGACTTTGGGACTCAAAGGAGGTTCAAGGGGAAAGTGGCCAAATGGGCTATGTCTTGTATAACTTGCAAGGGGTTCCCCTCTGGGTACCTGTTTTCTATTATCAGATATTAACAAATTAATAGGGAAGTCCTAGGGGAGAGTGCATCCATAGACCTTACTCTCATGCCTCTCACTTCTCCCCCAGGTGCTGTGCACCATCACCGCTGGTGCCTACACTACCTCTACCTGTCTTCCTTCACCTGGATGCTGCTGGATGGCCTGAATCTCTTTCTCATGGCATGGAACCTGACAGTGCTCAATTACTCCAGTGTCAGCAGATTCATGAAGAAGTTCATGTTTCCCATGGGCCATGGAGACCCTGGTGTTATCGTGGCAATTTCAGCAGCACCCCGGCCCCACCTTTTTGGAACATCTGCATGGTGAATGCAAATCCTACCTGTCCACATCTACTGCAGCCCAGTTGTGGTCACCACTACAACTTACATTGCTCTTTGATTACACCAGATCATAATTTTCATGGAAAAATTAACTAATAACTCCTTGGGTATCTTTGTTGGGTGATTGTAATAATTAGGAAGATTGTCTGTAAACATCTTTCCTTGAGATAGCAAAGATGAAATACAAAGAAGTACTTAGGGTGTTATTGGTTTTACTAACCTATTTATTCATTCAAATCCTGTAGGATGTTTGGATTTTTCATTTGGAAAAGTAGAGATGATTTAAATTATTAGAATAATAGATAGTGTCATAGTTGAGATTTACAAGGTGATTACTTTTGCCAGTCATCATTTTTACATGTATTAACACAATTAATCCTTATACAAATAGTATGAAGCATGTATAATCATTTCCCTGCTCTCCATTTTACAGATGAGTAAACTGAGGCAAGAAAAAGTTAGGTAAATGTCCTAAGGTTAACATCCAGTAAGCAAGTGGTGAGATTAAAACCCACGAGTCAGTCTTCTGAGTTTTCACTCTTTTATTTTCAGCTTTGTAATACTAAGTTTAGATTTTTTTTTTTATTCCTTATTGCAATCTTTTTCACATACCACAAAATTCACCCATTTAAAGTGTATGGTTCAGTGGTTTTTATAATATTAAGAGTTGTGCAACTATCACTACAATCTACTTTTAGAACATTTTCAACTCCCCCAAAAGTAGGTTCATGCACAATAACTGTCATTTCCCATTCCCATTGCCCCTTCTCTCCCACAGCCCCAGGACACCAATTCCCAACTTTCTGTCTCTATGGACTCACCTGTTCTGGGCAATTGACACAAATGGAATCATATGTTTAGCAGTCTTTGTGACTGACTCCTTTCTTTCCCCACATTGTCAAAGTTCACCCATGGTGTAGCATGTATCACAGTTTCAATCCTTTTTATGGTTGAAAATATTCCATTGTATCCATATTCCACATTTTGTTTATCCACTTATCTGTTGATGGATTTTCAGAGAGTTCCACCTTTTGGGTATTGTGAATAGTGCTGCTTTAAACGTTAGTGTACAAGGTTTTTTGAATGCCTGTTTTAAATTCTTCTGGGTATATATACAGGAATGAAATTTATGGGTCACATGATAATTCTTTGTTTAACTTTTGAGGAACTGCCTAACTGTTTTCCAGAGGGGCTGCAACATTTCACAGTCCCAACAGCAAAGTCTGAGAATCCAAATTTCTCCACATTCTCACCAATTATTTTTCTTGTCTGACTATTTAATTTTTATTTGCAGCCTTTCCTCCAAATGCTGAACACAGATTTACTGCATGATTCCTAGTATATGCCCAAGACAAAATAAACCCTATGTCCACACAAAATCTTGTACATGAATGTTCCTTGCAGCATTGTTCACAAAACCAAAACCTATAACTGTGAGTCTCAGGTTAATGAGTGAATTTCTACTTATGATCATGATTAAACAGAAGAGCTGAAAGCAGAAAAGTCAAAATATATGATGGCTATTTTTGGTCTCAAGATACAAATTTGGCAATAATTTGATTAAATTAGCTTTTCAGGTTTAAAATATATATATATATATATATATA
>JAQZBX010016385.1:0-36540 GCA_029593785.1 Cabassous unicinctus | reverse complement strand
CTTGAAAAGTGCATGTGTGGCTATATTTTTGCTTTGCTTCTTGGATTTCTGCCAGCCACGGCCATGGGTGGTAAAGGGGCATGCAGGGCCAGAAGGCAGAGCTTGCAGGTCCACCCAGTTCATCATGACGGCCCTGACAGTAGCTTCCTTGTTTTCTTCTTCCAAATTTCTAAGTTTTTCCATTTTGGGTTTCAAAACCAGCAAGAACCAATATAGACCAGGTAAGGAATGATCTCCAAACCTAAGTGATATAAATCAAACAAGTTTATTTTACCAATTCCAAAAAGTAAAACCATGACTCAAACAAATTAAAATAAACGTGTGACAAAATGGCCCTCCCTAAAGCAAGGGAGCTGGGAAGTTATGGTTTTCTGCATGTCCAGGAAGGAGGGGTAATAAACAGGATTTGGTAGGTACATTGCCTTGTCTCTGTCACAAGAACATAGATATTTTCTAAATCAGTCTCACCTCAGATAAATAAGAAAACAAGAAGATGGTATCTGGGGAGGTGAATTAACTCATGTGAGGTCACACAACAAGTTACTGGCAAAGACAGAACTAGGCAAGAGACCAGTATGTTGACTTCCAGCTTCTCTTCCTTCATTCATTCATTCATCAAACATATGATAGTTTCTCGTTTCTGAAATTTTATGTTTTAAAAAGTTTCAGTTCCCTTAAAATTTTTTTGGTCTAGTGATAGGAATGGTTTTTATGGAGCAACTTCTAGAATGGCCCAGTCTATGACGTTAGGGATCCAAAGGCAGCTTGGGTGAGGGAGGGGGCCGGGGTTCACATCTGTGTTTAAACCTTTTGAGAAACTCCACTTAAATATTGTTTAAAACATTCACTCCCATATAGCTGTGATATTCCCGGATCTCAGAGAGGATCCTGGGTAAGAGAAGGCATAGTGTTGCTAATCAAATTAGTGAGATTGAAGCTGCTGGGAAGTCTGCTAATTGGTTAATGAGTAAACGTAACCATTTTATTTAAATTGACAACAAATTTCAAGCAATCCTCAAAATAACTGAGAATATTAGCCTTAATTAGTGTAACAGCCTGGAAAATTTCTTCTAATGGGAAAAATATAATAATGGGGTTTCCCCACAGGCTATTTATTCAGTCAATCACTCGTTCATTCACTCATTCATTCATTTGCTCTTTCGACAAACGTGTATTGAGTATTATTTTATGCCAGGAGTTGCAGGAGACAAAGGCAGCTTTGCCCAGGTGCCCAACCTGGAGGAGTCATGTCTGGAGAAGGAGGCAGGCGCGTAGATAATTACAGTTCACATGATGAAACCTTGCTACCTACTGCCGCAAACCACCTGCTCATTAGCCCGTGAAAGAGAGGCAGAGAGGACAAGACAGGACCTGGGGACTTCTCTCATTCTTTCTGTCTGACTCTTCCAGATTGTAGAAAACACAGGGAAAAAAATCCTTTCCTTTGGGAGAGTAAATTGTTGCTGTAGAAGAAGGAAAATGAAAGGCACTGAAATTCCCTTCTAAAGTCTCTGAAATACTGAAGCTGCCTCGGTTGTGCTTCAGGAAGTTGTTGTTTTTTTTTTTGACTCCAGATATAAAGATTAGAGTTAAGTCAAGAGAAATAGTCTATTTTACTACTGAAAATTATTTCCACATTAAATTAGGTAGTGTTTAATGAAAGTAAGGAGAGCTTGGAATTGAGGACGGACTTTGTTGCCTTTGCTTTTTGGAATTTCTTCTTCATTTTTTAAAGTTCTTACTTGGCTATACATATATACACACATATATAAATACATATAAATGTAAATATATGCATATATGTATATCTATCTGTATATGTGTGTGCATGTGTATATATATTCAGACATACAGGGAGAGAGAGAGAGAAATGAGTGAAAAAGCTTGCTTATCTCCCTGTCTGCTAACCACCCTCTAGAAGCTGCCCATTTGCCCATGGGATCATAATGAAGCCATCTCCCCTTCCCTGCTTGGCAACGTCCCCAGTGGCAGCAAGTAGCATAAAGGGCCTCTCACATACCACGCTTCCATCTCCAGACCTTTCCTGTAACGTGTCAGAGACCATTGCAAAATGTTTCCTTTTTGGGCCAGGAGTTTAAATTGCTAGTCACTTCTCTGACCTCTGGCAAATTTCTCCAGCTCTCTATATTTTATCTATAAATAAATAAGAGCATTGTGAGTTTTTTAAAAACTTCCCTCAGTTTATTTCTGGGCTCTAATGTCATTAAATGTGCCTTCCATGTCTCCCTTGGAGTGTGGTTGCATTGCCCCGGTGCCAGCTGATGGCTATGAGAGCAGAGCCCTGGCATGATTGTATGCTCTGGGGGAGCCTCACCCAGTCCTGAAGCTTTGGCTGGTCACCTCCAGCTCTGCATTACACAGGAACTGCTCCAGATAGGATTATTTGGTCTTTATTTGTTGACCGCTAAGCTGGACCCTTGCACAGTTCCAGGGGCTCCCATTCACAGAGGCTCCAGCGTGAGTGGTACCTCTGCGGTCTTGCAGGGGCTGGTCGTCCTCTGGGCAGCCACCCTTCAGCTCCTACCTGCAGCAATTTAGCCTTCACAATGCAGAGTAGTTGTTTGAGAGGGATAGTGTTTGGCCCCAGAGAGAAATAAGGCAGTGATTGATTCACAATGTAGTGGAAAGAACGTGAGCCTGGAGTCAGACAAGGCTGGGATCTAGTCCCAGCTCTGCCAATACCACGTGTGATGATTTGGGCAAGCCACTTAATCTTTCTAAATCTCAGTTATGTTATTTTCCGTGAAATAGAAACAGTGATGTGCGCTTCTCCGAATTATTATGAGAGCTCTGTCGACCTGTATGTGACAATACCCGGCCCAGTGCCCTAGAACCTGATGGTGGGTGTCATGTCATGCCCAAGAGCAACCCCTCCAAGGGTAAGAAGGTGTGCATTCGGGGCTGGGAAGAGCAGGGCAGACCCTGGGGCTGGGGTGGCTCCCTCTGTCCTCGTAGCCTGTGAGACATCATGGAGAGCAGCTGCCTAATGGACCCTGCCTGTGTCCCGGACTCAGGAACAGATGACGCCTGAAAGAGTCTTCACCTCTTCCCTGGGAGTGAGGCGCGGGGGGTCCTGAAGTCTGCTCCATCCCTTGTGGGGTGCAGTCATTCCTCCTGATGTCCCCTGGCTGCTGGTCTGACTGCTGACCACGACTTTCGTGGACTCCCCCAGTCCCAGTTGCTGGCTGCACAGGATGAAGAGGTCTGGTGGTTTCTTGGTCCTCCTTCACTCTCCCTCGTGTGCTTCACTGCCATATAGGTGCTGGAGCCGGGGAAGTCAGCCCCTGGGTGGCCCTGTGCAGACAGGGGCCCAGGAGCAGGCTGGACCAGGGATTTTTCAACTTCGACACTATTGACATTTGAGGCCAGGTAATTATTTGTTGGCAGGGGCCTGTCCTGTCCATTATACGATGTTTAGCAGCATCCCTGGTTTCGACCCACTAGATGCCAGTAGCACCCCCCAAGTCGTGACAACCAAAACTATCCCCAGACATTGCCAAATGTCCCCTTGGAGGCAAAATTATCCCAGTGAAGAATCACTGGGCTAGACAAGTGGGGAGGTAGAAGTCCCTGCTGATGAAGCGGAGTGAGGTGAGGCCATGAACAGGAAAACCTGTCAGGACGCGGGACATGAGACAGCTTGGAAGGGAGTGAGGGTTCAGGGGAGTGGAAGCCTCTGGACTGGTTTTTATGTAGCATTGGCTGCAGGGCTCTGAGTGAAAGGATCACAGAACTCTCTATTACATTTAAATACATGTCTCTTCAGCACCAGTTTCCTCCTCCCACTCCTCTCTTCCTCCTGCCTTTGAATCTGTAGCCTCTTCTTGCCTGGCCAACTCCTACCCATGCGTCAGTCTCCTATGCAAAAGTCCCCTCCTGGGAAGCCTTCCCTTATCAAGAGTCAGCTTCTCCCCGCTCTTGCTCCCTCAGCACTTTGTACAGTGCTCCATTCTAGCTCTCATCGGAGCTCAGTGTCACCGTTGTCTCTTTTTCCCGTCTCACCGGGCCTTACTCCTCTCTGAGTCTGCTTATTGGTAAGTGAGGAGCAAAATGAATTGTTTTATTAATCCAGCCTTCAGTCTCACTCCTTCCTTTCAGCCCTACTGAAAGGAAGGGAACTAAACTGGACTGGGTCCCTGTAGAGGCTACTTGGGTATGAATCCTGGTTTGGCCTCTATTAGCTGCATGGCCTGGGACAGGAAACTTCATTTCTCTTTACCTCAAATGTATGTAACTTAAAGCAAGCTCTGGTTCCTAGTAAATGCTACTTAACCATAGGCTAGTATATTATTTATTAATAGGTATATCATATACTATATATGATATATATAATGTGTGTGCACATAGGTAATTACTATGTGTCAGGCTCTGCTAGTCACCTTCCATATCCCATTTCACCTTAACAGCACCTTGCCAGCTTACCCAAATTAAAGAGGTGAAAACATACCCACATTCCCATCCCCTGTAGGTGGTGGAGGCAGGCCTATAAATTCCCAAAAATGATGCTGCTTTCACTACCAGCAGCACTGCCTTCCTGTGGGCCTCGCTGCCATCACAGGGCTCCCTCTCCTTCACAGCCCTCACCGGAACCCACCTGCGGTGATCCCCAATTCCCAGCCAGCCTGGAGCTGGGCCCCCCTCTCTGGGGAAGGTGCACTCCCAGCCACTTTCCCATCCTGCCCTAGGAAAGCACCCCATTTTCATGTTGGTTTTGGTGATTATGCACTGAGGCAGAGCCACCTGGCTCAGACACTACAGCTCAGCTGGGGGGGGGGGGGGGGGAGGCAGGCAGACAGGGAGGGAGTGGATGGGTATGTCAGGCACACAGATGGGCCTGCTGCAGTGTGGACCTTCCCTTTGCGCTGAGTGTTGATGAACTCTGGGCCGCTCCTGCAGATTCGGTGCTAAAAAAGGAGCCACTTGATTTGTTATTCATGCCACATGATATATTCTTCACTTCATGTCCAAACTCCGCAATTAGAGTTGTAAACAGCAAGTTTTGCATGACTTTTATTAAACTCCCACAGACTGGGAAGAAGCAGTCATTAGCAGCACTGCAGTGGGCCAGCATTTAGGAAAATGGTTCAGGCTCACTTCCCAGAGAGAGGTGCAGCCCTTGCTCGCAACCCGCCATCCATAGGGAATCTTTGCTCCCCAGACCACTCTGCCCTTGGGGACAGGTCACTGAACCCAGAGTCAGAGGACTGCATTTAGATCCCAGCTTGGCTCTGTGTTCTCGGACAAGTCATTTCACCTCCCTGAGCCCCAGCTTCTTGATCCGTGAAATGGAGGTGGTTGCTGAGATTTAAATAAAGCAGCAAAATCCATATGTACCTAGCACTGGGTCTGGTGCAGAACCGAGCTCTGTAATCTTGGTCTCCTGTTCTAATCAGGGCAGTCACTCAACAAACCTGTTTTGAGAGCTTACTAGTCTATCTGAAAATTATAGTAACCACCGCAACAGGATTAATAGCTTACATGTATTGCTTACTATTTCTATACATCTTTCTAAATGCTTTGTACTATCACATTTCATACTCTCAAAAGCCCCTAGAAGTAGTTACTATTAATATCCCCCTTCTACAGGGGAGGAAATGGAGGCTCAAGGAAGTTATGTAATTTGCTTAAGGTCACACAACTACCGAGTGATGGAGCCAGGCTTGGAATCCAGGTTGTCTGGTGGCAGAGCCCAGACTTAGAGCCATGACTCAGTATTGCCTCCCTAGTTTAACCAAGTGTGCGTCCCCTGCTTTGGGAAGTTTTCTGACAGAGACAAGGCAATAAACTCCCTAAGAGTGATGTGGTAAAGGCTTGACATTTAGGACACTTGTTGGATGAGTAGAGGCTGTGGTGAGAGCCCAGGCAAGGGAGTACCTGATTTAACCAACCACTCAGCCATCTAAAGGATCTAAAGGAAAACTGAGACTAATTTGCCATTTTCTCCCTTAAAAGGCTTTGGCAGGTTCCAGGAGACTGGGCTGGAGGATATGTGAAAAGAACACCCAATTAATACTGCCCTTCCTCGCCCAACCTGGGCTAGGACATAGGGCACGAGAATGTCAGACTCAAGAGGGCTCTCTGCACATGCCCCTTGTCTTGGGGAGGGGGCAGGAATCCCCCTATTCCCTAAGGGATTGGGCTAGCCTCTTCCTATTGGGAGATGCCTAATCTCAGCATTCCAGAGCCAACACTCCAGATCCAAAGTACCCTTGCTTCCCTCCTCTCCCCTAATCCTTTAGGTCTCAGCCCAAAGGTCCCACTAGTTATTCTCTAATCACTGTACCTTGTCTGATCCCTTCACAGCTCTTATCCCAGTTGGCAATTATACATGAATTTGTTTCTTGTTAATGGTCTCTGTCTGCCACTAGGTCATAAGCTCCTTGAGTCAAGGGACTTTGTTTAACTCCAGTGTATCCTTTGTACCTGCCACACTGCATGGCACAGAGTAGGTGCTCAATGTACCTTTGGTTAATAAATGGTAAGTTGTTGGATTTGTTGAACAAAGGAAGGCCAAGGTAGTCTTCCTAGCAAAGACCTAGCAGGCAGCCCAAATACACCAGCTTTGCCATTCATCAACCTTACCCTAAAACCTGTTTCTTCATCTGTAAAATGGAGATAAAACCTTCTACCACATAAAGGTTTTGTGAGGATTAAATAGAGATGATGCATAGGGTGCTTAGCACCATGCCTGGCCCCCAATCAATGTATGGTAATTGCCATATGGTTCTTATTAGTATTAGTTATTATTAGCCAAGATCTGGCAGGATCTGTACCTCTTCTTTAGACCCAGTATCTTTCTATAGTGACCTGGGGATGGGGGCTTGAGAGATGCCCCCTCCCCCACTGGGATGGAAGCAAGAGCCTGGTCATTGGCCTGAATGATGGGCCAATTGCTGTGGGCACAGGTTGGACAGGAGTGAGGGACTCCTCCTTTCATCAAGGGCTCTTCTGTGTGCAAACATTGCTGGCACACAGAAGCTGGCCTGCCTTTCCAATTTGACCCAACCCACAGGCAAGGGAAAAGACCTCTCATCCAAATATCAACTCCCCAGACCCCACAGATTCTCCTATTGGAAAGGCTGTATTTACTAACCCTTCCCCTGGAGCTTTCTAAAACTCACTCCCCACTCAAGACAGACTTGAAGAACTGAATCCAGGACAGCACAAGATAGAAAGAACAAACCAGTGACAGAGAATGTTACAAGTGGTCTGATCAGGGGAGAGGCCACTGCTGAATGGCACAGGGGACAGTGCCCTCCCCAAAGGCACCACTTCTTTCATCCAATGTGGAATTCCATCTGGAGCAGGAAGTAGGGGGGTTCCCCCATGGTTGCTGTGATTGCTCTAATGTCCCTTGCTTGAAGTGCAGAGCCTCAAAAAGTAGACTGTATCATTTGCTGCTGCTTGCTGCTGTCTTTTAGGAGGGTGGCATTTTGGGTGGGCTGGTTCTTCATTGTGTAGGACTGATCTACTCGATGCAGGATGTTTAACATCCCTGGACCTTGACTATAAGTAGTGTCAGTATGGGACCAAAACGTCCCCATGAATTTCCTTGGTCCCCTGGAAGAGGTGATACCACCCCTACTTGAGAACCTCAGAAAGAAAGAGTATAAGTAAACAGGATCAGATTTGGGAAAAGCTGGTGGCATTGAGTGGGGATGTCTGAAAGTTGTTTCTATCAGAAGCAGCTTAAGGATGTGCTTGTCTATTTCAAGAAAGTTCCTAAGGAGATGTGTTCAGAATATATCACTGACATACATGGATTCTTATATTTGATTTTACCAACTAATTCCGTTGTCACCACATTGCCTTTTGTCCCAGAAATCTGTTCTTTGCTGTGCGGTAGGCCTACAAGAGCTGAGCTTTAGTGGAGTCCGTCCTTGAGTTAGCTCTGTGTTAATATACTGGGAATTTAGGCAGAGCTTGGCCCTCTAAATCAATCATCAGAACAGCTTTATTTTTTTTCTTGCTCAAAAATACGCTATTAAATGCAGGGACACGTGTAGGAGTGGAGGTTGACTTGGGTGAAGGACAAGCTTAAAAGGAAAATTTTACATTTTTTCTGCAGGAAAAAGGACTTGCTGGTCTAATTCTTAAAGAACTGGACCACAGAAGAGATTTACATCATCTTTAGCATCCTTGGAAGATACTGGGCTGTTCAAAAGTCACCCGATCATATTTGCCTAGGTCATTAGAAGTGTTTAATAAACACGTGCAGGATAAATCAATGACTAAATTAATTGAAAACTAACTAAAGCCTTTTAAGTCATCATAAAATGGACTGAGCCATGGTTTACTCTCTCACCCTCTCCCTGGAGGTTTCTAAGATGATAATAAAGGAGAATTTCCTCCTCCACGATGCACGTGGTAGTAGTGGAGTGTCTGGGAGGATGTGGCAGCAACAGAGCCAGAGAAACAAGTGAGATAATGGAGTGAATGAGTACAGGCTCCTCTTCCCCAGAGTTTACTGTGAACAGAGGGAGAGAAAGGAGCTAGCTGTTCGAAAGAGTGTGGTCTAGAAAGGTAGATATCCTGACTTGTTTTTTAAGAAACGGAAAGCAATAAGGGATCATGTTTTGAGGCTGAGGGGAAGAATTCAGTAGAGAAGTAGGTTTGATATATGAGACGGGGAATAATTAATGAAGCAACAACCCTGGAGGGGGAGGGGGAGAGGATAGGAGGGGATGGGGTCCAAGGACCGTGTGCTGGTTGGTAGATAATTCATGTCAATAAATATGATATTTGAGACTGACACCCAGAAAATCTGTGCTATGTAGTTTCCTTTGTACCATCACTTGCATGGTGAGATTCCCCTGACAGGTCAGGAAATGGTGAGTAGAGTGATATACAGAGACAGAACCCTTGCAGATTTTCTGCCAGGGAATCTTAATGATGCATCTCCCTCCAGAGTCTCTAAATTCCCTGTGACCAAAGAAAACCCATGAGTATGCCCCATGGGAGAGTGGGAGGAAAGGGATAGCAGAACCAGGTTGGGAAAAACCACATCTCCTTTTACTGCAGCCTTTGTAATCACCCTTGGTCCCTGGACTTTTGTGCTCAGGACAAAGCACCCGACTCTCTGTCCTCATGACAACTGAGCTCCATCCCCATCACATCCACTCCAGGAGCTCACACTGCATTCAGTCCAGGATCAGGAGACCTTTATGGAGCTTTGGCTCTGCCAGAGGAAGGAATCCAAGTCCCAGCTGCTTAGGAGAAAAGAGGGCTGGACCACTGTGACCTGGAGAAGTCAGGAAGCCTTCCTGGAAGAGGAACTACCTCTGGACCTAAAGGAGGAGCAGGAGGTGTGTGAGCAAAAATAGAACAAGGAGAGCCCTTCAGGAATAGGGGCTGCATGTAGGAAGGGATAGAGTTGAATCTTTCTTTGTTTCTGACTAGGAAGTAGAATATTGTAGCAGCTGAGAGATGGGCTTTGGTGCCAGAAGACTTGAGTCACTGTTACTTCCTATCCACTAATTTACCTCTCTAATTCTGTTTTCACTCCTGAAAAATCGAGAAGATTATAACCCCACTTACCCTGGGTTAGTTCAAGGATTTAATAATAGTGTACATGCAAAACACTTAGCATCCCTGGCAAATAGTAAGAGTTCATTAAATGAGAAATATTATCATTATTATAATTATTTTTATTTTATTTCCTTCAACCATGAAGGAAAAAAAAGGAACAATCATTTGCTGAATACCTACACTCTGAACCACATACTTTACAAACACTCCTGTGAAAATGAGGTCCCATATCAATAAGGTTTTGGCTACATGGCAAATTACCCACAAATTTAGTGGCTTATAACACACCCACTTAATTAGCTCAAGATTCTGAGGGTTGGTGATGTGGACCAGGCTTTTCTGGCTATTTCTTCTGCTAGTCTCACTCATGCATCTGTGGTCAACTGCTGGTTAGCTAGGTGACTGTTCCTGGAAGTTGGCTAATA
The DNA here is from genome assembly GCA_029593785.1 of Cabassous unicinctus. Lineage (NCBI taxonomy): Eukaryota > Metazoa > Chordata > Mammalia > Cingulata > Chlamyphoridae > Cabassous > Cabassous unicinctus. The sequence continues at coordinate 26,566 of JAQZBX010016385.1, read as the reverse complement.
TCAGCTGGAGTAAGGGAGCTAGTGGGACAGATGTGTTTCATCATCCAATAGGCTAGTCCAAGATTCTTCATATGATGGTGATGATGGGGGTTTCTATGAGCAGCAAAAGCAAGCAAGTGCAATGAATGAGTGCGTTACAAGTCTCTGTTTGCATCACGTTTGCTATAGAAATTGCATTGGCCAAAGTAAGTCAAACAGCCAAACCCAGACTCAAGGGATAGAGAAATGGACACCACTTTTTGATGGGAGGAACTGCAAAGTCACATTGCAAAGTGGTGTGCATGCAAGGATGGGAAGGATTTGTGGCCATTTTTATGATATATCACAACACCCTCTCATGTTCATTCTGTATTATTTAATTCACTAGTTCATTCATTCATTTGTTCACTCACTGATTCAAAAGTATTTATTAAGCACCATTACCATACCTTTATTATGTATCTTGTGCTAAGGCTAGAAAAGAAACCCCTAAAAGAATGGCCTTAGTTTCTTAACATTATCATGCTGCAGTCCATCTGGCACTGCAATCTGAAGTCTGTACCACACAGTAAAGACGTGAGCTGGAGCTTTTTCCCCCAGTAAAGCAGACGGCATTCTTCCCAGGAAAGAAGCAGATGGAGACAGAGATGGAGATGGAGATGGTGCTGGAGCAGGTGAAATAGATTTATATTGGCAGATTAAAATCTAGAGCCATTATTTCATCCACATGAGCTCCATTTTTCTAGGCTAACTTCTCCCCCACCGAATCTTAACCTGCAGATTTTATCTTTCCTAAATCTGCCTATTCACTAACTGAGATTGCTAGTGAGTCCAGATGCCACATTGACCATATTTTAAAATATCTATTAAACACACACACACCAACCCCCCCCACACACACATGTACATGTAACCTCTTCCAATGGGAATATTCTAAGCTTTTCTTAATTCAGTGCAGGATACCTGCATGGGATTGAGCCTCCTTATTTCTGATGGGAGCCAGGTAAGGGTTAGGCCTGGCACAGACTGTTTCTTGGGAAAAATTTTTAAGACTCTTGTCCTGGAAAAAGAACTACGTTCCATCCAAGTCATTAATCCCCAAGGCTATGTGGAGAGTAGTAGCCAAGGTACTTGTCTAAAACTGGGCAGAGAGAAGCTAGAGAGTCTTGGAATAAGGGATATTGTACTAGTCAGTGTTCTCTAGGGAAACAGAACTGATAGGAGATATCTGTAAATATTATAGGATTTTATAAAATTGTCTCACACTGCTGTGGGGATGCACAAGTCCAAATCCCTTAGGAAAGACCTTAAGCTGGGAACTCCGATAAAGGTTTTCAATGACTCCCCAGGAGAAGCTGGCTGGCTGAAATAGAGACAGAAATGCTCTCTTCTGATTGCTGCAATAATCACTTCTCCTTTTAAAGCCTGCAGCTGATTAGATGAGCATCCTCTCATTGTTGAAGGCAATCTCCTCAGTTCATTGTAAATGTAATCAGCCATAGATGCAATCAACTTACTAATGATTTAAGTCCACAAAATGTCCTCACCGTAACAATCAGGCCAGTACTTGCTGGACCTGTTTGGGTACCAAACAGGTAGTTCCTCAGACTACCTGAACCTGCCTTGCAATGGACACAGATGTCATAACTGCTACCGCCTTTGAAGATGGCCTGCCATATGTAGGGCCCCCAAAGTCTCTGGGGCACCAGGTTTGGTGTTAAAAATGAACCCCCACTGCTGACTGCAGTTGTGCTTAGGCATGAGTGTAATGACGGGCTCAGGCTCAGCCTCTGGCACTCATGCTGAAGATACCTAGAAGCAGACCCTGAGATGAGGATCTGAGGCAATTTGGGAGGAAATTCAAGAAAGTACTGGTAAGGTGGGGGGAAAATGAGCCAGGAGAGGGAGAAAAGTCAATCCAGGGTACTTGAAAGGGCGGGTTAACATTGTGGGCCAGTGGGGCGCAGTGTTGCTGGGATTTCCGGAAGACGGTATTGGACAGGTCTCAGAATTATTCCAAGGGGCAAGGAGGATCCACCAGCTCCCCTCCACCCTTGGTTGAGGGCCATTCATTCCCTGGTACTTCTGCCCAGCCTGGTTCAGGCAGAGCATGCTCCTGCAGCAAGAGAAAGGCCTCGGGCAGAGAGTCACAGGGCCTGGCAGATGAAAGCCTCCCACATGTGCAAAAATGGTGACTGCCAAGGGACTATGTGTGTGGCATCAACAGCATCTGTTACAGCCGCAAACAGGGCTAATACAAGGTCATGCTGTAAAAGCAGAAGGAATGGGTTTTCCAGGAATCACCTGTCTTTGTCATCTAGCCAGGAAAAGCTGTGCCCCAAGGGGAATTTTGAGCCGTGGGTCACCAGATCCTTGCTGTGTTCCAAGGCTGATGGTGGCCATCTTGAAGGTACTGATGGGCCAGGTGCCTTTAGATGGACAGCCAGCGAGGGCTGCCAGTTCACCTGCCTCTTAAGGCTGAGTGCAATGACTCTGTCTTCAGAAGCTGGCACCCCAATACCTCCTGCCCCTACACAGCTGCTCGCCCCATCCCTGGCCCTGTCCCCTGTGGTCTGGCTCTGACAGCAGCACACGGCCTGTCAGCATCTTTCTTCCCTGTGAAAAGCTCCCTCCCATTCTTCAGCCCCTGGGACCTGACCCACAGCCTTGGCCATTGTTATTGATGGGGCCTCCTCTGTGATCTCTCCCGTGGCAGGGTGTTTCTGCCTGAAGTGGCCCTCATTTGTAGCTCATGTCGGTGTCACTATGCCTTACTGGAGAGAGCCACCCAGGAAGCCACCTGATGGCAGGCAGGGCTGGCAGCCCGGCTGGTCTGGAGCACAGGGAGAGAGTGGGAGGAATGAGGGAAGGGGAGTAGCAGAAGGGCCTGCATGAGGGACCAAAGCCTAGGTCAGGGCAGTTTGTCTCCCCAGAGACGGACAAAAGCACCTGAAGCTGCGAACAGCAGAACTGGCTGCCTAATCCAGGATATCTGTTCCTTGGCTTAACTTGGACCCCGCTGATCTGATTGCCTTATAACTTGGCTTCCTTGACTTCTCCACTTTCACCTTCCCATGTGATAGATAGTGTTCAGATACTCACCTATGCCCAGAGCCTCCCTTAGGGTTATATGACCCTCCAGGCTCTCTAGCTGTGATTGTATCCCCTTTCACACAAGAAAGCATACTGGCATGCAAATGAGATATTTCCGTATCTTAAAAAAAAGCCAGACATTCAGAAACTTTAGTACTTTATTATTAAAATATGTTACTTACTTTGTTATAATGAATAAATATACCAAGTGCACACATCACATCGACATGTGCCCAGTGGCTAAGGACGACTGAGCTCTTTTGCTTCATCCCCTTTGGCATTCTGAAAAATGGCTCCTGTATGTTATCTATTAGTCAAGACTCTTGGTTGCAGGTGACAAGAACCCAACTCGAGCCAATTTCAATGCAAAGGAAATTTTTATCATCTCATGTAATTAAGAAGTCCATGTGTGGCTCTGGCTTCAGGCAGCTCTGGTGGACCCAGGGGCCTGAATGATGCTTGCCAAGCTCTTTGTATCTCTCTCTACCTCTTGGCTTTGGTTCCCTTCACATGTCTCCATATTCAAGGGGCTTCCCCGATTTAACCGAGGAAGAAGGCAGCGGAGTAACTCTGGGCTTCCAGCCTTCCAGCAACATGATCTCACAAACAGGAGAGTCCCAGGGAGAACTTTCATTGGCCCAGAGTTAGTCACATGCCCAGCCTGGAACCAATCTCCGGGCCATGGCATTGGGGTACTCTGTTGGCCAGCCTGTGAGACATACCCACCCTTATGGCTGGGTGAGGCAAGATGCTATTATAAAAAGGCAAACAAAATTCTCAGTATCTCAAGCATCCTGTCAGTGTCTTCTCTGGTTTGTCTCTGGTCTCTACTGGTTTCAGTTCAGGAAACCCAGTGTGACCCCTGACACCTGGCTCTCTCCTGAGTCAGGAGATGCCATAAGAGAAGCTGGAGCTCAGAATGACACAGAAAGAGAGGACAAAGCAAGATGAGGGGTTAGGGCTGCTGCTCCAGGACTGTCTGGGCTGCAAAAACCCCCAAAGATGGTGATAGAGAGACAGCTGACACCTATGCTGTGGGCGTAAGGCCTTGGAATTAAACACAAAAACACACAAATAGCGATGAATCTAGATCAAACTGTCCCAACCCAGCAATAATGCAGTGTGGCCGCTTCCCTGGCTGCCCAGTTCAGAGGAAAACTGGGAGGCAGAAATAAGGCCAGCTTAGCCTTCTCTATTCAGTCTTCTGTTCAAAGAAGACTCCTTGGCCAAAAGCTCTACTTTCCTTCCTGCCACCCTTGAGGCACATAACTGAAATATTCCATACAGGCCTACAGGAGCTGCCTGAGTCACCTAGAGCCCAAACTCACTTTCCTGACACCTGTGAGATGCTTTTGACTCAAAAGATTCTGAGACCCTCTCAGATGTACTAACAAGCACAGTCTAGGAACGCCACAAGGATTTAGAAGACAGACTCATTATCTGAAGTCACAGCTCCATGGCAGCAGGCTGCTGTCCCAACTCCTCAGCCCCCAAGCTGCTTCTCCAGCCTCATCGTCCTCCAATCCCCTAGAGGCACTCTGTTTCCCAAACAGGCAATATATTGTATTGCCAAGCCTCTGTGCCTTTGCTTATTCTGTCCCCTCTGCCAGGAGTTCCTTTGCTTCTTCAAGTTATCGGGGCAAACTATTCCTCTCCTAGGCTGTTCTCGAACCTCAACACTCACTGACCAGTCCCAAGTAGGGATGGCCACTCCCATCTCTGGGGCCCACAGCCCTTGTCTGTTACAAGCCTGGCCATGAGCACATTCTGATCAGCCTTCTGTATGTCTGTCTCCCCCTGGGCGGGGAGCTCCTCGAGGGAGGGGCGTGGCTTCTCCTCTCTGCTTCCCCAGTGCCCAGCACAGGCCTGGCGCTGTGCTAAGGTGGGCACTGAATTGAACTGGATCAACTATTGACTTCTGGGCTGAGTGTCAGTCATGACCCTCTGCCCCTGGGCTTGGCTTCCCCTGTCCCCGCTCCACCAGGAAAGTAGATTCACAAGGGGAGCCAAGCTGAGAGCCATTTATGCTCCTGCACAACTATGGCAGAGTGTTTATAAATATTCCATTCCCTTCAGGTGTACCTAGTTCTGTGGTTGGTGAATATAAGAGCGTTTTGGAAATGACTCCCCGTCATTCCTAATTTATCATCAGTGAACTGTGGCCCTCAGCACCGTAACTAACCTCTGTGCCCAGGAATTAATGACCAATAACCAAGCCCTTAAATCAGCCCTACCCCTGGCTGCAGAGAGGCCTGCAGCTCTTTCTTTGGGAAAATCTAATACCCATTATGGATGTCCTAGTCACCACTCTGTAAATTGATATTTAAGAAAGCAAGTCTCTTCTCGCTTCTTCCCACCCACATGGCAGGCACCCTGCCTGCTTTCTCCATGTCCTCTTACCCACAGGCCTCTCGACTGGTCTGACACAGGCTAAGGGCCCCAGAGATGAGGGTAGTTGAGGCCAGGGAGGTGGACCAGCTGCCCCATCCATGCCAGGGCTTTTCTGCCCTCCTGAGACCCAGGGCCCTGCCTCCCTGTCCCTGCCCTGCAGTCCTTGTGCCCAATCATCAATATTTGAATCCTCACAACTACTGCATTTTACAGGTCAGGAAAGTGAGGCTCAGAGTGGCTGAAATGGCTTTCCAAGTTCACCGCTAGGAAGTGAGGGTGGAGGTGCCAAGAGGAGACCCAGGTCTACCTCCTGGGAAGCCCCTGCTCTCCCTATCCCACTAGGTTATCTTTCTCCTAAACCAGTGGTTCTCAAGTGTTAACGTGTGTCGGACTTACCTGGCAGATTTGGTGAAATGCAGAATCTTAGGCCCTGGCCTCAGAATTTCTGCTTCTATAAATCTGGGGTTGGGTTCAAAATTTGCACTTCTCTAAGTTCCCACACTTTGAGACCCTTTGACCCAAACAATGGTGCTTCTTAACTTCTAGGCCACTCTCATACTACCCCTGCAGATAAGGATTCAGCTTGCTGCCCACAATGAGAAAGTCCAGGAGGTTGTAAACGCTGTCTCTCTAGCACAGCTGGCTTTCACCTAGGTTACTCATTAGAACCACCTGCCATAAATCCCCATGCCTAGGCCCCACCCCCTATGGCAGGGGTTCTTCACCTTTTTTGTTCCACTGACTCCTTTGCCAGTCAGGTGAAAACCACGGGCCCCTTACTAAGTCCACACTATACTGTGTATTATTTAATAAATATCTCACACCCGCACCAACATGTCCCCACAAGAATAATTTTTTTTTGAATTCCAATTGAAGCTCACAGACCCCTGGTTAAGAAGCCCTGCCCTCTGGTTTAGGTTTTAAAGCCTACCAGGTGATTTTGGTGTGCAGCCAAGGTGGAGAATCACTGCCTTAGCTTTAGTTGCACTTAAAAACACTTCCTTTTGATTCCTCTACCTTCCCCCAGTTTATCTGCTCTTCCAAGGTTCAGCTCACACCCCCTCCTCCAGGAAGCCTGCCCCGCTGCATTGGCGCAGCCCACAGCGTGGCCCTCCCTTCAATGACCTTTGCCACCCTCCCCCACTTTGAAACTTTGTAATCCCCCGGTTATGTGTGTGCCTTTCGAGTCCCTAGGCTGTGTCACATTCCCCTAGTATGTCCCCCACCCCCGCAGAAAGCTGGGCTCTTAATTCCTTGTGCTGCAGCAGTCCTCTAGGGTGCAGAGCTATTCCAATTAGCCAAAGGAATGACCTCAGTGACCGCGGTCCAGCAGGGGTCACTTTCCCCATGAATGCACCCTGCAAATACCCTTATTTTCTCCCCTGTGGTAGGTCCTAGAACCCCTCCTCACCACTCTCCAGACAGAGGAAGGGTTCAGCCAATCACTACCACCACTCAGGCCAGAGGCTCAGCAAGAGTCTCTAAGTCACCTTATTTTTCCAAGGGCACCCATTCAATAGGCCAGCAGGGTTGCCAAGGAAACATTGTTTAACGGAGGAGATGGAGCTGCTTAAAATTCACAAGCCCATTGTTTGGAAGAAAACTGCTACTGCAGTTGTGCCTTGAAAATATTTGTATCATTGAGTAATTTAACCAACCCCATTTTACTCCATGTTTCTGGTTTATTGGAGAGGCCCTCCTCCCCTCACTCTCTCACCCCCATGATCCTCTCACCTCAGCCTCTGCTCCTGTTGGTGTCAGCATTTCCAAAGCAGGTAAGGGGTGATTACGGATAGTAGTCTGGATGGAAGAAAGGAATTATATAATAGGAAAAAAATGTAAATTGACTATATCAAAGAATGCAAGGGTGTGGGGGATCGGATGGCGGTTGGGGGCAGGAGGTTAAAGCCACTTATCCAATGGCTACAAATTCCGGTTGATGGGGTATGAGCTAACAAGGTTTCACTAAGCCTTAACCTCCTCAGCACGGACGCCTCAGGTTTTAAAACCACGGTTTCCAACATTTTTTTTATTCTTCATAGCCTTTTGTTCAAACAAAACGTTATGTGAAAGCCAAATATAAGGAAGACAAAAGAAAATCTGCCCTAGTTGGGCTGGGAAGGGAGCCCCAGGCCCCTACCCTCCCAGACCCTGACTCCCCTCACTGGCCCGAGGCCCCTTCTTGGAGCCCTCGGGGCTGGGTCGGAACAACCAGGTGGAAATGCCCCTGCAAGTTCTGGCGCTGGTTCTGAGTTGAGGGTTTGAGACAGGGTCAGAGGAGGTGCCTCAGTTTCAACCCAAGCTGAGGGGAGGCCCTGCCAAGGGGGTTCCTTACCTAGAGCCCTGGGAGTGGGGAAACTATCTGGCCTCGTAACTACAGGAGAGTGAAGCAGGCCCTGAGCTCAGCCTTCCCCCCCAGGCAGGGAGAGGAGAGGGTACCTTGGCAAGTTGTTTTATTTTATTTTTGTTATCCTCTTAGCTTCAGTTTCCTTAGCCTTAAAAATAAAAAAAAAGGAAGGTAACCACAGGTGTAGAAAGTACCCAACAGAGGGCCAAGCATAGAGGGGTAAAAAATATTTTTCTTCTCTCTCCCTTCCTGAGGTGGCTCAACCTCCAGTGACAGTCTCTGTCAGTGAGATGATGTTTAATATACCCGAGGAAGGCCGGCAGGGCAGGTCCTGCCCCTTGCCTTCCTGGAAGAAAAAAGCTGCTGAGGACACCCTGTGGGTGTTGGGGAGTCGTGTGTCTGGGAGGTGAGGTGAGGGAGCTGGGAGGGGCCCCAGCTGCCAGGCCTTGGCAGGAGTGTGCAAGCAGGGGCCCTGGGGGCTCCCTGGCTGGCTGTCCAGTTTAGCTAGTAGTCATTATTCCTACCCCTGGCCTGGGGGGAAGGGGTGTGCCACTGGTATGCAGCCCAAGATACAGATGTATTTGTTCTTTGACCTTGCCGGTCAGTTTTCTCTTTCTGCGGCAAGCATCGGAATGAAATGCCCGATAGCTGGTTTGCAGCCCTGCTGCACCTGTGCGGGGCTGCGTGGAGAAGGAGCTGAATCAATCATTTGCAGCTGAGGAGAAGCTGAGCGGTGGCGGAAGTGGATTCCATGCCCTGGGAGTTTGTAAAACATAGACAGGATAACAGGCTCACCCTCAGACTCTGACCTGAGTTACTGGAGGGACGTTGCTGTTTCAGCACTTTGTACCATCTTTCATTACAGGCCCTTTAGTAAAGACCCCCATCCATCCCTCTGCTACTCCCTTAGTCCAGGCCCCCCTCATTGCTCAAAGGAATCACCGTGGCAGCTTCCTAAACCAGTCTTCCTGCCTCTACATCTTCCCTCCAGCCTGGCCACTGGAGCTGGTGTCATCCTGGGGAGGTAGACAAGCGAGCTGGTCACAAGCATGGCTCTAGAGTCCACTGCCTCGGTTTACGTCTCAGCTACTCTTAGCTGTTACTTTGGATGCATTACTAATTTCTCTGTGCCTCAGTTTTCTTGCCAACAAGATGGGGATAATAATACTAACTACTTCATAGAGTTATTATTAGGATCACATAAGATAAAACATGTAAATTACTTCATGTCTGGCACACAGTAAGGGCTCAGAATATTTGTTTTTGTTATTAGCAGTCTAAGTCAGGTTGCTCAACAATGGCAGTACTGGCATTTGGGGCCAGAGAAATCTCTGTGTGGGGAGCAGTCTTGTGCATTGTAGGAGGCTGAGCAGAATCCCTGACCTCTACCCACTAGATGCCAGTAGCATCCCCCTACCCCAGAAAGAGCAACAAAAAATGTCTCCAGCCATTGCCAAATATCCCCTGGTGGGCAAAATTGCCCCTCATTGAGAACCACTGTTCTAAGTCACTTCTTGCTTAAATCTTCAAGGTTCCCATCGTCTAAAGCCCAGGCATGCTGTGGAAGGTCCTTCTCGGTTTGACTCTTTCCCTGTTCCCTGCTCTCACTGCTCTCCGTTACCTTCATCCCAAGCCCCAGCACACGCTGGGTTGGCCACCAGGGCATCTACAGCCATTATATTAGCCCCAGGGCTCCTTGCAGCAGCATCCTGTACCTCAGAGTATGGTTCTGATGACTATTTTATTTCTTGACAAGGGAACTTTTTTTTTTTTTCCTTCCTTTTTATGTGTCTTGTAAATTTTTATTGACTGCCATACATTGTATGTAAAATAACAGTAAAGACTGGCATAATTTTACTCCTGGAAAGGCCATTAGTGTGGAGGTTTGAGTAACTCTAGTCTGTCATTAAGCTGGATTTGGATTTTGTTGTTGCTATAGTTACCGTCAGTGCACCCAAGTCTTCAAATCCCTCCAACGGTAAACTGTTGGAACCTTGTGCTTAGTGTGAAGCCTACAGTGCTAGGATGTTTGTCTCAGTTTTCCTGCCCAACCTCAACCTGCAACAGACTCTGCACACCTGGACCATATAGTGAGTCTGTCTCTGCACTCTTGACCTGTCATCAGCAAACTGCTATTGCTTACCACTCAGTGCAAAGCTCATAGTGGGAGCGTGTTTCTTGATTCCCCTGCTCCAGCCTCAGTCTTAACCAGGCCCTGTGTGTCTGAGCCTCAGAGTGGGGCTTTCTCCGCATTCCTTCTCCTCCCCGATTGGGCCACAACTTCTGCCTACTACTTGGTGCAAGGTAGAGATCAACCAGGTTTTCCATCCCTCCCTTCTCCGTGGCATCCAAACTCTGCCTTGTATTGGTACAGGATAATGAGCGTGATGGGGTTTCTTGCTCCCCACTTGAGTGATAGATGGCTTTCATTTAGGATCATTGTGGTAGGGAAGTGGGTTTTCTACCCCTCACCAGTGGTAGCCAACCTTTGGTATTAGGGTAGGGACCAGGGTGTGGAAGGGTTTCTTGCCCTCCCCAAACAGCAGATGGCCTCGGTGTCATATCACAGCAGGGTCTATTTTGGGGTACAGGTGGGTTTCTTGCCCCTGGGGTAGACAGCCTCCACTTTGTATCAGAGAAGGATCTGGGGAGCAGGTGATTTCATGTCTTTCCCATCAGAGGCAGCCAGTCACCACCTATTACTCGTGCAGGAGCTGGAATGTGGATGGGCTTCTCCCGGTACCCCCGCAACACCCTCAAACACAGGCAGGCCCTGCACTCTTGCATCACTGAGGGGGCCTTCCTGCCCTAACCCCAATCTTTCTTGTGAGTACCCAGTGAAGGCCGGTGGAAAGTAGCTGGCAAGTGGCTGCAGTCTCCCCTGTGTCTGGGGCTTCCAGGAATTCTAAATGCATACTAGTCCACACTCAACCTTTACGAATTTATTAAAATATTTCAGTTTTCTTCTTTCCTATGGTCTGCCAAAAGTGAACTAGTTCACATGTACTGTCTCTCCTAAGACCAGTTGTCACCCTTTGGAATTCAATTCACTGGTTGCCTTGTGACAATTACGTTTTGATAGGCTGTAAATAGTGACTTTGTAGATTATCCAACTTCTTCTCATTGGTAGGGTAGAAATGACGTTCTCTTGTGATTTTCTACATCTGAAACAGAAGTGAAACTACCCAATTGTGTAATGATTATTTTTTACATGACTTCTCCCCCACCATTAAATAGGGATCTCTTTGAGGACAAGAACCATATATCTTGTTTACCTGTATATGCCCTGTGCACAGATTTATGCCTGGAAGGCCCTATACATTTAACATACCCTTTGCAGAATGAATGAATGAGTTGAATGAGGGATGTGTGTGCAGTGACTCATACATTGTGCCCAGTTGGGGCTTCTTAGCTTAGAAAGCATACCTGGTGCTTGCTAGGCTGGCAGTCAGTAAATGTGAAGCATCATGTACAAAACTGCTCCCCGTCTTTTGTGTTCAGGCCATTTATTATTTCAACCCAACACTGGCTGGGCTTTTGAGATGTCCAAGTGATGACTTGAGAGAATCCTCTTTGCTGCTGAATCTCTCTCTGTGATCTGCTGGTTTCATGGTTATACTACTCAAGATGCACTTTGTTGTTTGCTTTTGAAATAACAAACAACTGTCTGTCCCTATTTTGACTTCACTAGACTCCGGAGCAACAAACAGCTCCTATGACAGCTGTGCCAGATAGTAAGCACACATATGTCTTTCAGAGCATCTCTCCCAAGCACTTCAGAGCAGCTAAGTGGATAAAGCTGATTTCAGCTATTACCTGTGTGTGGCTGCTTGGGTCTGTGGAGCCTGCACTGGAGACGAGAGGCAGGCCCTGATGACTGGGGTCCCTAGCTCTCCATGCCTTGCAGCCCCATACTCCCGAGCCTCAGGAAATCTAGGTTCTGGCATACAAGGTGACTAAGAGCTACACTCCATCCCAAAGAGAGAGTATGGTGCATTCAATCCAAGGGTACTGTCAAAAAAACTGCACCAGACACTGTGAAACAAGCAAGGGTGACTTTATTCAATGCTACCATGGTAGGGGAGAGAGAGTAGAATCAACTCTGTCAAAACAAAGAACAGCAGGGTTTTTAAGGACTGGGAATGGGTTAGAGAAAAAGCACTGGAAGATACTAAGGGGAGTTGATTACTGGGGTGGATGAGTGACTTACTGAGGTTGCAATTAGGACTATTTAGTTCAGAATGTTTTTCTCTGTGGTAATTGGTCACCTTGAGTCTATAAAGTCCACGAGGGAGGAAGAGATGGTAAGGTGCTCTCTAGTTAGAAGCCTCTTGGGCACCTGGGTATTGTGAGGGTCCAGTGAGAGGGAGACCCGGGAACTGGAGTCAGGGAAAAGCCTGTCTCAAGTTTAGTCTGGATAAAGAGAAGTTAAGGCAAGCTTGGTCAATATAAACAGGTGTGCACCATTTGGAGCCAGACCCAGGAGGCAGACCCAGGAGGCAGACTGAGGTGGGCCTGATGTTTCCACATATTCAGGGAAAGCTTTGTGGATGTGGGGAGTCTTTATTTCTGTTTTAAAAGTAGCAAGAGTCAGGGTGGGTGAGTGGAAGAAGTAGGGACAATTCTTATAGTGGAGTGATTAGGATCATTTCCTGAGTTGTTGGCTTCTTCAACTTGTTGGCCCCTCCAGGAAATGAACTGTGCCTATTTCATCTCTGTATCCCCCAAACCCAACATGGAGATTATTTTTTGCTTGGATAGTTAGATGGATGAGATGCCCAACTGCATGACTGTGTAATTTCTTAACTACTATAAGTCTTCAAATTTTCCCTCCCCTCCAATAAAATGGAAGCCACAGCAAGTTCCCAGCTTTCCTTGGTGCTGAACTGGAAATCAAGCCACAAAGTGGTTGGTCTCAGGGTTGCAATAGAAGCCCACTCTTACCCAACAAATGTTTTTAATAGATTCCCTTTGCCTCTGTGTCCTGATTACACTTCCTCCCTGAAGTTGGATATTCTGCATTTGACCACTCCTCAGCAGGGAGGAACTTTGGTCACCATGATCCTTCATCTCTATTATGATTAAGAATCAGCCTTTATAATCTTAAGGTCTATTTACATGGATTCACTAAACCTAATATCTTGTAATATTACCTTAGAGAGTAGATCCTAGCTCCGCCAACTCCAGATCCACTTTCCACCCTTTTCCTTCCACCTGAAAGGCTGACTCCATGGAACATCTCAATAGGTTCCCAGTTGGGTTCTACCAATGGATTGACCCAGTAGAAGATGGGAATGGGGAGGGGAGAGGGAAGTTGAGGAATTTATTCATCACTACCATTATCCCTCCTCCCCCTGAAGAGTTGCCTTGGGCTGGCTGTGCCCCTCAACCAAAGTCACCAGTCCTCTCTAGTCAGCCCTCTCTACATAGCTATTCTCTTACAGGTTCTGGTAACCCCTCCCTCCTCTCATCCCTTTGGGTCTAGGAGTGGTAACAGCTCCATGTCACTAGCTCCCAGGTACTATACTGTCCCTTGAGATTTTTTTACACCCTACCCATATCTTTGAAAATCTTGATTTTATTGCACTCTCCTCAAATTACCCTAACTTGAGTGTGCCATCTGTTTCCTGCTGGGGCCTTGAATGACGCACTGGCCTTGTTCTTATGTCTGAGGGGCAACCCAGAATGGTCCTCCATCTTCCCTGGATGCCTTGAGACTTCTGAGGATCAGAAAGAACATGCTCTTGGAGGACCACCCCATTCTTACCCTCCTTGCCTACACCACTTTCTAACCACCACATCCATTTTATGCCTTGCATCCATGATTTAAAAGCAAGTTCTTGTCAACTGCCCTCTTTTACTAAAGCAAGAAATGCTTTGTCTTAACATTTTTAATTAATTGAGCATATTTGCAGGTGAGAATTGTTGAATAGATCAAGGGAACACTGTGAATTCTAATCTAAAGCAAAGAAATGTGGTATCTTGGTTTGTCCATGGGGCTACTCTTAGAGGAAAAGAGCCCAAAAAATCCTATGACTTCCCATTCAGAGTCCTTGTTGGGTACCACTACTCAGATTTGAGTGAAGCTACTGAAAACTTTGAAGGCCAAGCATCATGACAGCCATGACTTTCCTTTAGACCTAGGTCAGCAAATTGCAGCTCACATTATGGCCACCTGTTTCTGTAAATAAGGAGTTATTGGGCCACAGCCATGCCCATTCATTTGTGTATTATCTATGGCTGTGTTCATGCTATAATGGCAGATTTGAGTTGACAGAGACTTCATGGCCTGACTGCTATCCATTCAAAGCCTTTTCTTACAAGGCTAGCCCAGGCTGGTATCTAGGGACTTGGATTTTGGGACGGTTTCAACCATTCTCACCACTGATAAAGAACTCACTGTGACTAAACTATTTGTATAAACAGTATGGCTTATCCTGAACACCTGCTTTTGGTACATGCTGGGCAAAGGCTGCCTACCTAGCCAGCCCCTGAAAAAAAAGTCCTGGGTGCTGAGTCTCTAATGCACTTCCCTGGTTGGCAACACTTCACACCTATTGTTACAACTCATTTCTGGAGGAATTAAGCATATCCTGTGTGACTGCACTGGGAGAGGACCCTTGGAAACTTGTACCTAGTTTCTCCTGGACTTCTTCTCATGCACCTTTCCCCTTTGCTGACTTTATTTCATATCATTTCAGTGTAATAAATCATAGCCATGAAAAATAAATATGACTATATACTGAGTCCTTCTAGAAAAATCAGTGAACCTAGAGATGGCCTTAGGGACCCCGTATACAGCTGTAAAGACTAAAATATTTGCCATCTGGCCCTTTAAGAGAAAGTTTGCCAATCCTGCTCTACGCAGTTTTAGCATGGATGGAAATTATGTGATATACATTTCCCATCTCTCAAGACTCTGAGCTCCCTGAAAGAATGATCTAGGTCTTTTTCTGTATCTACTGACCCAACACAGTATCTGGCACAGAATATTTTTGGAGAAAGGAAGTCAGTGAATCTGTGAACACTGGATTCATGCAATGTTTTTAAATTGTGGATTGTGAAATCAATTTAATAGGTTATGACCAATGTTTCTCAATGAAAGAATAGAACAGAATTGAAATTAGAATGCATTGCATAGAGTAAGTAAATTTTATTTCTTGAAAATTTTGTTTCAATTATACATGTGGACCAGATGATATACTAGATCATAACATAAAAGGGTTTCTTCCTGTTGGCTGCATTAGAAAAATAATTTTAAAAATCCAGGGTCTTCCCTAACTGATCTCTCTGCCAGTCTCCTGCCCCAGAGAGCCCCATCTCTCTGGTTGTTGGCACTGACCTCACTTTCCTCCTTCCCACCAGAACGTGTACTACACGAGCAGTCAGCAGATCCACGTGGGCATCCTGAGCCCGACTGTCGATGACGATGACAACCGGTGCCTGGTGGACGTCAATAGTCGCCCACGGCTCATCGAGTGCGGTTACGCCAAAGCCAAGAGAATGAAGCTTCACTGGCAATTCTCTCAGGTATAGCCTTAAGTAACAGCCCCAGAGCTCCCAGGAAAGTACAGCACAGAAAACCTGGGAGAGTGGCCACAAGGGCCAGGGAGGGACTAGGGGGAGAGGAGGACGACAGTGATAGTGAGGCAATAGTGAAACTACGACCCCGACAATTCTCAGCTATTTACAGAGTACCTACTACATTCCAGGGGCTTCACATACGTTAGCTTGACTTCTGATACTGGTTCTGCAGAAGGGTATTATTATTATTGTTTTATTATCATTTAATTTTTAGATATAAGGAAACTAGAGGTGAAGGGGAATCTCCTGCCTAAAGTCACCCAGTAAGTGGCAGGGCTGGGACTAAACTCAGGTCTTCCTGACATTAAACCCTGGCCTTTCTTCTACACAAGCCCCGTCTCATGAGGTGAAGTACCCAGTGTCTCAGGCATAGCTGGTGCTGGGTCGTCTCTGACCTATGGCAATCCCCTCTCTGCCTTCCTCCCAGTATGGGGTCTCCCTCACTCTACAGGGTCAGCTTTCCTTCCAGGGTAGCATCTTGGTGGCCATTTCGTGAAGGGTGATCCCCCACACTAGTGGCTACAGAACCCTCCTTTATCAAATCTCCATCAA
The DNA here is from genome assembly GCA_029593785.1 of Cabassous unicinctus. Classification (NCBI taxonomy): domain Eukaryota; kingdom Metazoa; phylum Chordata; class Mammalia; order Cingulata; family Chlamyphoridae; genus Cabassous; species Cabassous unicinctus. The sequence goes on along the minus strand of JAQZBX010016385.1, from coordinate 10,620 downwards.
CTCTGGTATCCGTATTTGACTTCCCACTCTTATTTGGTTCCTAGGACCTGGAGGTCATTTTCAACTAGGTTTTCAAATGTGAGAATCTGGGTTACTTGTGTTTCCCCACTATAAAATGATAGCCAATGATCAAGACGTCCGGCTAAATGTCACCCACAGTGACCCAGCTTTGAAGAGAACCTCTACCTCAGGCCCCAGGAAATCCTCTAAGTTAGGATCAGGTTCTTCCCATGGCTGGGGATGCCCAGGCTGTGAAGGAAAGTTTAATGCTAGGAAGTGAGGGAGACCATGGGGGGTTTGGATGGTTCCAGGGTAGTCAGGTAGTCAGGGAACTGAGCTGGCAGAGGCCCCCGACTCAAGCACCCCAGCAAGCTGCTTCTGCCCTGCTGAGGAGACACTGGAATTTTAGAGTTGAATACATCTTGATTGTAATCCTGGTGTCCAATTACCTTTCCCTGTAGTATGGGGCTGGTATGGGATTGTTCCAGCCACATCATGTTCTATGGGCAGGGATCACCTTATACCTGGGGGGTGGGTATATGAAACCTGAGGACAGAGAGAGACCCTTTAGTCAGGTCCAGGATGGGTGGTGAAGGCCAATGCTGAGTGGCAAATTCTAAACAAGGTCATAGATTTAGGAACTAGCCAGGGAGCAGGAGCAGCAGTTCAGGCCTGGCTTTGTGGACACAGGAAAGCTGATGCTGAAGAGGAGCACACCAGGAGCTAAATCGGAGCACTGTCAAGGGTAGGCAGAGGATGCCTGCAGTAGCTTTGGGAGTCCTGGCTTGGGCCTCCAATATTGTGGGGCTTACTGAAAAGGAGTGTGCACAGGGTACTTGTGACTCCTGCCCTGCCCCTTCCTGTCAGTGTGACCTTTGACGTGTGGTAAACTGCAAAGGTCTGTCCCAATAAGAATAAAGGCTAATGTGTCTACAGGGCTTACTCTGTGCCAGACTTTTTATACTTGGCATATATTAATTCATATAATTCTCATAACTTTTATTCATTAGGTACCATTACCCTGACTTTATAGATGATGAAACTGAGGCACAAAGAGGCTAAGCAACATGCCCAACCTGCTCATGTTGGTTATCATCATTCAATTCTCTTTTATATTCCTAATCATTGGAGTATTTTTGAAGTGGTTACTCAGAAGTAGGTCAGCATCAGGGCCAAGGCTTGAAAGAACTGGGTATATCTTCCTTCATCTCCCCGCTCTTGTTGGGTGACCAGATGCCCCAGCTAGGTAAGCCATTGCTTCCTCTACACTACACTGGGCAGCACTTTTGCTACTTTTCCCTGCCAGGTTTCTGACCCAAAGGGCCACAAGAAAGAGCTACATTTTCCCCCCTTTCCTCCTTTAAACCAAGAGGCAGAGAGAGGCTTGGAGGTATGTTGTCATGGAGTATGGCAGGGTATGTGCAGGGTGATAAAGGGGCCATTGTTTCTCAGATAAGACTAGATGCAAAGTTGGCTGGCAGACTGGAAGCAGCACTAGACCCAGTGGGGTCATACCTGGGGCCTTCTGGAGGGTCTGTGGAAGCGCCCTCCTGAGGGCCACTTGGCTCAGCTTCCTCCTGGGGTCTATAAATGGAACCGTGCAACCAAATGCGGGTGGTGGGGCTGGAGGTGAGGCATAGCTGACGGCTTTTCAGAGGAGATGGGACCTAACTTGGTACCATAGGAACTTGCTGGATAAAGAAGGCATGAAGGCATTCCAGGAAGAGGGCACAGCATGTTCAAAAGCAGAGCACCATCAAAACCCAGGGACCGTAGCTAGGTGTGGCAGGTTCCTGGAGGGCACTGTGGGAGTGACTAGAGATGAGCCTGCAAAGGCAGGCTGGGCCAGGTGGTGGAGGCAGGCCTCAGGGCCTGGATGTTGCCCCGTGGGAGGTGGAGGATGTGTGATAAGGGACTGACCCCTTCTGGCAGAAACTGTGGGGTTGAGCTGGACAGGGAGATTCTAGAAGGGGGAGAGAGGCAGGAAGAAAAATCAGGAGGAAGAGGCTGAAATGCAGTATAAAGTCAGCTATTTCCTCCTCCCCACCTCCCCCATGACCCTGGGGCCCTCATGGTCCTGACGGGACCACTAAGATCTCCCGTCAGGGCAGGTCTGACCCCTGGATCCCAGCTTCCAACGGCGTGGGCCAGGCATGCTGACAGGTGTGTCTGGTGTCCACTAAAGGAAGAGTGTGCAGCTTTGACACACTGGGAGAGGGAGGGGGGCCAGTGGCCCCCTGGGCTGCCCCAGGGTAGACCTTGGAGGTCATGGCCCAGCCGGGCGCCTACCACCCCTTCAGAGGCCTTGCTCCTCGTAGGGACCCTGGAATAACCAAGGAAAGAGAGCTCGGTCTGTGGCTGACCCAGTCCTCCGCCTGTCTATCTTCAGCCTTGTGCTGTTAGGTGTTGATGAGTACAGCCGCCCTAGCTCAAAGGTGAGAAAATGAGATGAAATCTCCTGGCCAAGATCACATGGCTGAGAGCAATGGAGCTGGGATTTTAACCCAGCTGGCTGAATCCAGACCCACGGGCAGGCCCATCTGCCTCTTTTCCAGCCCTCACGTACATCCTTCTGACACATGCCCTGAGGTCCTGGGGCTGGGGTGCCTGGCTCCATCTCCTGTCACAGGTCTGTATGCCTGGGTTCTCTGCGACTGACTCTCCCCACCCCTCCCACGTCATCTGTCCAAATGGGGCAGGGAAGAGACTATCCCCTAGAATGGGTATCCTCCAGACAAAGACATCCCAAAATCCACCTGCCTCCTCCTCTCATCTCAGCCCGTGGCCTTCAACAGGCACCCCACATGAGCAACCAACTAAGCAGGGCGGCATTTGCTTTTGGTGCCCCGTTGGCTGGGTAGCTTTCAGCCCCGTTAGGCCATTTCTAATTTAAAGTCCCATAGCCCTTTAGCAGCCACATCTTTGATCATTCCACCAAAAGGAACTGTTTGGAAATATTTTAAAATTCCTAATTTGCAGACCCAGAGCAGATACTCTCGCTTGATATTTCAAAATTAATATATGTGGAATTTTTGCTTAATGCAAAATGATCAATATTTATCGAGCAACCTGGAGCCCATCCACCAGTCCTCACTGGTTAGGAGCTTCTGTTGACCAGGCCAGTAGAAGCCAGAGGTCTCTTAAACAATTTACGTCTTGTAATTTTCTTACAAGTTTTAATCTTTGCAAATAACATGGAGATCCTACCAACTTGAATGTTCTGGTGCAGAAGATGGGCTGATAGCACCTTCTTACTGGGTATATTTCAAATCTCCTTTCCAGTTCCATATTACACATTATTTACTCTCCTGGGGACCAAATTTAAGCTCCATAGACACTCAGGCTGAATTAATTTCAAAATAAATTCTAGTGCAATTCTCCAGCTTCTCCTACAAAGAAGAGAGGCATTTGCATATCTTTATGTTCTATCTCATATCCTGATTTTCTGTTTAACAAACAAAATGTCTCTTCTCTAACCCTTGCAAGCTCTTCTGAATTTCTGATGCTTCAGGCTGAACCAGGGCAGCATAAGATACTAACACTGAGAAAACACATTTGATGAAAACATCTCTTGGCAACCCTGACGCACAGGGCACTGATGAGCAATTTTCTGATGATGAACATTCATTCCTTCAGTCTTTCATCAAACATTTAGTAAGTGCAGGGTTGGACAAGAGGATTGCGGATGTGTTAGACATAGCTTCTGCCCTCGAAGAGCTCACAAAACAAAACTAAATGATTAGGGCAGAAACGGACACAGGTACAGTGTTCTGGGAACCCGGGCTGAGTGATTGTCTGTGGAACTCAGGGACGGCTTCACACGTGAGGTCTGTTTGATCTGGCTCTTGGAAGCTCTAGAGACAGTGTCCAGACCTAGAGAGGTAGAACATCCCAAGTAGAGGCTCAGCCTGTGCAAAGGCAGGAAACTGCAGACCATGTTTGAGAAATATGAATCAATCGGGGAGTGGAACTTAGACTTTGCATTGGACAAGTTGGGGCACATGCTGGTCTGCCTGGGAAGCCATGCCAAGGAGTTTGGGCTTCAAATTAAAAGCAAATGGAAAGTAAGGGAGCTTCTTAAGCAGTGGTTTGCCATGATGGGGTCTGAAAGATCACTCTGGCAGCATAGTACTGGGTGGATTGGAGGGAAAGAGACTGGAGACAGGGAAATAAGTTAGGAGGTCATTCCATCGTCCAGGTGAGCGATGAGGATGTGGTCACTGTGGGGGTGTGGGACCAGGCACCTGTTGGGAATGATTTTGCGAGACACATAGTCTGTTGGACTAAGTGTTGTACTGACTTGGGGGTACCTGTGGGGGATTATCAACCCAGGACCACCCCCAGATTCAGGACCTGGGTGACCTGTCCCTCTCAAGCCATGCACCCATCTCTAAACAATCCATGTTTAATATTTGTGAATTTAAAAAAAAAAAAGGATTCCTTCTTTCAATCAACAGCTTTATGTGAGGGGCTGGAGTTAGTGAGAAGTGAAACGCAGTCCTACCCTCCAGTCTTCATTGACTCTATCTCTCTATGAATGCAGAGTTGGAAATGGCTTGTGTTTAAGACCAGAAAGGCCTCAGGAGGGTTTGAGTTTCGCATTCAAATATCTACAGGCCTGCCCTGTGCAAGGGAAGGTAGGCTTGTCCTCTCTGGCACTGAGGGAGGAAAGTCAGGGCCATTTACATAGCAGCTTTCACACAGTCATAATCCAGGGACGGGGAGGGGTGGGCTCAGGGGACCACTTGGCACACCAAAGGCCCTACAGATGTGAGTGGAGTTGGACTGGGAGAGCGTAAGGGCTCAGGATCTAAACTCCTGAAGTCAGACGGCAAACACCTGAGAAGGGCTTTGTCCACGTGGTCCCACCAGGCCTGCCTTACTACAAAGCACCACAAATCTGAAAAGGAGTGAAACTCTTTGCACAGTGCTGATCTTTATCACACTTTGTGGAATTATTTACCTGTCATTTCACCCCATACCCCCGTCTCCCAGTCAATAAAGACTGGAGGATAGGACTGTGTTACCCTTTCCACCAACTCCAGCACCGAACCTAAAGCTGTTGATTGAAAGAAGGAATCCTTTTTTAAAAATGCATAAAAACTAAACAAAGACCTCCTGTGTGTCAGGTCTTGACCTAGGCTTGTGGGAGATCCAAAATGAACAAAGCCTTACCCTCAGAGACTGTACTCACACCCATGCACGCTAACCCAAAATAACAGGATGGAAAAATACGAATCGTGCTACAGCATTTCAAAGCCATTTCAAGGTAAGAGTCAGGAGGACCTGCTTGGTTGGAAAATCCTCGCTTTTACAATGAACACCCATAGGTGGCCATGGTACAGACCTGCAGCAAGTAGGGTATTCCCCAAGTCACTGGATAAACCCAGTGCTTTGTAGTGGGGGTAGGGGCTATAAATGTTTTCTATTAGCACATATATGAGTATATGTAGTTTGCATGGATTTTAAAATATAAGCAGGAGGCCTCCATGAAATGTCCAAGTATTCAGCCTGTATTCCATGCAGCCAGCCCCCAGACTCTGAGGGAGTGCTCTCACTGCCCTCGGCTTTGGTGGAAATGTTTCCAAGGCCCCGCTGAAGTCCAAGAGCACCCCAGGGCAGCGTTCCTGTGGAAAGCAACCTCCACACTCAGAGCCCTGTGCTTGCTCACATTCTCAGCACAGCACTTATGCATTTTCCAAGGGAGAACATCGAGGATAAAAACCAAGATGTCTGTCAATGGCAAGAGAATGTTGAGCGCATGGGGAGACATCCTGGAAGAGGGCTGAGTGCAGAGCCAAGCCTGCCCCTCGAAGGCCAGTTGGCTCCGATTTGTGGGGTCTAATTTAATAACTTGACGCAAGATGAGTTATCCACTCAGAACAGAAACGATTTGCAAAGCACATTTCCCAGGGAGCAGCACTAATTCAGCCAAGGCGTTTCCCAGCAAGTGAGGAGGAGTCATGGACTTTCTCCTCTCTCGACCCAAAATCTGTCAGAAAGCCCAGCTTCGAGGACCTGTCATACCGAGAAGAAAAGACTATAATCGGGCATTTCTTTGAGGCTCTGTCCTAAAACAGCTTTTCATTTCCATATCATATGAAAGGTCAAGTGTGAAATTGTCCAGTTTTGAGGGGCTGACAAAGATTTGTTTAGACCCTGATGTTGGCTTAGTTATTCCTAGTTTATGGCTCCAGGGACTGTCAGCACTTCCCCCTCCACTCCCCCTACAGGGTCAGGGACCTGGATTAGAGTGGGGACTTCGCTACCCTAATCTAGGTGAGATTTCAGCATTTATCAAACATTTGTACAGTACTAACTCTGTGCCAGGGACTATTCTAACCACTTTATAAATATTAGCTCATTTAATACTCGTTACAACACTATAAAGCAGTTCTGTTTTACAGATGAGGAAACTGAGGCACAGAGAGATTAACTTTTTCAAGGTCAAACCTGAGAATTCTGGCTCTGGGGTCCAAGCTTTTAACTACCATACTACAGTGCATCTGCTTTGCCACTGGAAAACTAGTGGGTTACTTATGCAATGGGAGTATGGGGCTAGGGTCTCCCTGCCAGGCCAATCCCAGGTGTACAGTATGTCTACAAGCTGGACTCCTGCCTCAGCACCCTCCCTCCAGCCATTCTACTGTCTCTACACCCTCCCCACTCATCTGTCTTTTTAAAAATTTTTCCTTTCTTTATTAGAAATGTTGTGGGCTTACAAAACAACCATGCATAAAATACAGGATTCCCATATACCCACCACTACCGCCACCTTGCGTTGGTGTGGAACATTTGTTACAATTGACAATAGCACATTTTTATAATTGTACTATTAATTTAAGTATATGGTTTAACTTAGGGTTCCCTGTCTGTATAATATAGTTCCATGGATTTTTTTTTCCCCATGGATTTTTTAAAAAATTTTATTGTTTCCATTTATACCACCTAACAATACCCCTTTTCACCACATTCAGATATCTATATTTCAGCGTCGTTAATTGCATTAACAATGTTATGCTATCATCACTACCATCCATTACCAAAACATTTCTTTCGTTCCATATGGAACCCTGTTTTGTTTTTGTTTTCTTTTTTTGAGGTACTGGAGCCGGGCCATGAACCTGGGACCTTGTATGTGGGAAGCTGGCGCTCAGTCACTGAGCCACATCAACTCCCACCCTGTGCGTTTTAAGCCTTACCTTCCCGTTCCCTATCCCCACCCCATCCCCTAGTAACCTATATTCTAGATTCTGACTCTGAGTTTGCTTATTCTAATTGTTTCAAATCAGAGAGATCCTACAATATTTGTTCTATTGTATCTAGCTTATTTCACTAAATAGCATGTCTTCAACGTTCATTCATGGTGTCTTATGTATCAGGACTTCATTCCTTTCTACAGCTGAATAATATTCCACTATGTACAATAATATTCCACTATATACAATAATATTCCACTATATATATACACATACACACCACATTTTGTTTATCCATTCATTGTTTGATGGGCACTTGGGTTGCTCCATCTTTTGGCAATTGTGAATAATGCTGCTATGAACATGGGTGTGCAAATATCTGTTTGAGTCCCTGCTTTCAATTCTTTTGGGTATATACCTGGTAGTGGGATTGCCAGGTCATATGGCAGCTCTATACTCAGATTTCTGAGGAACCACCAAACTAAACTGCCTTCCACAGTGGCTGCACCATTTAACATTGCCACCAGCAGTTAAGGAGTGTTCTTATTTCTCCTAATCCTCTCCTATACTTGTTATTTTCCATTATTTTAATAGCAGCCCTTTTTCTGGGTGTGAAATGTTATCCCATTGAATTTTGTCTTATACAATAAAATTTTTAGAGAGGTTTTAGATTACAGAAACGTTATATTGAAAGTATAGGGAATTCCCATATAATCCACACCCTCCCCCTCCCACATTCTTCCCTATTAACAACATCTTAGATTAGTGTGGTACATTTGTTACAAGTGATGAACAAATATTGAAGCTTTGTTATTAACCAAGGTCTATAGTTTATATTATGGTTTACACTTTGTGCTGTACAGTTTTATAGGTTTTGACAAAATATATAATGTCCTGTATCTGTCATTGCAATATCATGCAGAACAATTTCAATGCCCTAAAAATGCCCTTATGTTCCACCTGTTCTTCCCTCCCCCTCCCCTCAGAACCTCTGGTGATCACTATCTTTATATCAATGTTACAAGTTCTTCCGTTACTACAATAATAATAAGTCTACTTGGGTCCATGTTTGTATCCCTCTTTCTATTTGTTCATTCCTCAAACTTGAGGATTCGGGGATGATGATGCCTGCTCTGCCTCATATTGAGAGAGGGTTTAGATCTTATGGGGCAGATGGAAGGAACAGTCTTCCTTGCAGTTTGTTTTTTGCGATGGGTGTTGTCCATCATCATCGTTTCATTAGTTGTCCAGGGCAAGTCTGATAAACTGGAGAGTAAATGTTGACTGCAACTCTGCTGAGATTCAGGACTCAACTGGAATATGAACAGATGGAAGATTTAAATCTCTTGGACATACATTTAATGGGTATAGTGCCAATTACAGGTTCAAATGAAAGGGGTAGAAGAATCATGTATATGGAAATTACAAATAAATCTGTTACATTAGGGAGCATATATTCCAAAGTAAGGACCACAGATGGGGTGCTGATATCATGGGGTTGTCTGTCCTGCCTACAGTGTACAGATGTCTCTAGAGACCTCGGGAACACACCTGTTTGAAACTTTGTTTACTGTGGTGGTTAGTGAGCTCTGCCTGAGATGTGCATAAGCATAACCTCTGAAATGACCTCCCAACTCACTTTGAAATCTCTTAGCCGTACAAACTCCATTGTATTTACTGTTTCTCCCTTTGATCAAGGTCTTTTTCCAAATGCATCACTGGTTGGTGCTTGATATTAATCCCTTGGCCAGGATCCCCAGGAGTCGTGTCCCATGTCAGGGTGAAGGTAGTGATTTTATTTGCTGAGTTTGGCTTAGAGAGAGGCCACATTTGAGTGACAAGGAGATTTTCAGGAGCTAACTCTTTGGCATTAGTTATTTTTAGGCTAAGTTTCAATTTTACAAGAATAAGGTTCAAAGTAAAAGCATTAATAGTGAAGCCTTGTCATATTGGTCTGTTTTCTTTTATTATGCACTGCCTATATACTCCAGAGATTCTTGCTACTCGATTTGAGAATGTATCAGGACCCCCCAGGTATATACCTGGTAGTGGGATTGTTGGGTATATGGTAGTTCTATACTTAGCTTTCTGAGGGTCTCCACCCCCTGAGAAAACATCCTATGAATACATTCATATTTCACAGAAGCATGCCCTAGGTGCATCCCTCCCCACACATGCCCACCAACACCAACACCCTCCCCTGCCTTAGATACCGAAAAAATATTCCCACAATTGTATTCTCAACCACAGTCCTCAGCCTCCCCTGAGTTCACCTGTTCCTTCCTCCAACCTTCCCCCCAGCTCCATGTTATGGATATCCAGTTCTCCCAGCACCATTTGTAGAAGAGACTGTTCTGTCCCAGTTGGGTGGGCTTGGTGGCCTTGTCAAATATCAGTTGGCCATATATGCACGGGTCTATATCTGAACTCTCAATTCAGTTCCATTGGTTAGTATGTCTATCCTTGTGCCAATACCATGCTGTTTTGACCACGTAGCTTTGTAATATGCTTTAAAGTCAAGTAGTGTGATTCCTCCAAGTTTGTTTTCCTTCTTCAAGATGGTTTTGGCTATTCAGGGCCCCTTACCCTTCCAAATAAATTTGATAATTGGCTTTACCATTTCTGTAAAAAATGATGTTGGAACTTTTTTGGGGATTGTGTTGAATCTGTAAATCAGTTTGGGAAGGATAGACATTATAATGATATTTAGTCTTCCAATCCATGAACATGGAATATTCTTCCATTTATTTAGGTCATCTTTGATTTCTTTTAGCAATGTTGTGCAGTTTTCTTTGTATAAGTTCTTTACAACCTTAGTTAAGTTTATTCCTAATATTTGATTCTTTTAGTTATTGTAAATGGAATTTTTTTTCTTGATTTCCTCTTTGGATTGCTCATTATTAGTGTACAGAAACGCCACTGATTTTTGCATGTTGATCTTATATCCTGCCATTTTAACTGAACTCATTTATCAGTTCTAGAAGTTTTGGTGTAGTTTTTTGGGACTTTCTATGTATAAGATCATGCCACCTGCAAATAGTGAAAGTTTTACTTCTTCCTTTCCAATTTAGGTGACTTTTCTTTTTCTTGCCTAAGTGCTAGAGCAAGTACTTCTAATGTTAAATAAGAGTGGTGACAATGGACATCCTTTTCTTGTTCCAGATTTTACAGGGAAAGCCGTTAGCCTTTCACCATTGAATGTTAGCTGTGGATTTTTTCATATATACCCTTTATCATGTGTATTAGTCAGCCAAAAGAGTGCTAATGTGAAATACCAAAAATGAGTTGGTCTTTATAAATGGTATTTATTTGGGGTAGAAGTCCACAGATACCAGGCCATAAAGCGTTAAGTTTCTTCTCTCACCACAGTCCATTGCCACATGTTAGAGCAAGACAGCTGCCGGCGTTTGCCAGGGTTCAG
>JAQZBX010016384.1:0-36533 GCA_029593785.1 Cabassous unicinctus | reverse complement strand
GGGGGTGTGGGCGGTGGGGAGCATGGGAATCCCTGTAGTTTCTGAGTGATATTTGGGTAATCTAGGCACCTTTATAGAATGTATACATATATATATAACAGGTAGCATTTATGTAAACAAATGCACATATATGCATATGTATTATATATCATTTTACAAATAAAAAAAAAAAATAAAGTCAATAGGAACAATTGAAAATTAAAAAAATAAAATAAAATAAATAAAAATTTTAAAAATATATATTTTTTTGGTTATTGTTTCAGTCTCCACCCACCAAGACAATGCCCCATGATCACTTGAACATTTTCATATACCATAGAGGCATGTCCCGGGTGCACCCCTCCCCACCCATGGCCCCATCACTGACACCCCACACCAGTGACCTTCCCCTGCCACAGTTGTGACCCTTCTGCAATCCAAAACCTCCCCCAAAACAAAGCCAAAAAATAAACAAATAAAAATAATAAGAAAATAATAATAATTCTAATAAAATAGAAAAATAAAAAATTTTCTTTTCCATAGAGAAAGAATAGATCATAAGTAATTTATCCCACATCAATATTTGCACCAATGATGTAAATTACTCAAAAGAATGATAGTCATATGATCATGTGTTGCTCACAAGTCAAGAGAGATGTGAAAACCATTAGCTAAAGACAAGCTGGTATAATTTCAAATGTTCAAGGGGTTGGGGCAATCTTTATTCAGATTTATTTTTTTATTTTTAAGGAAGCTTTAGATTACATAAATGTTGCATAAAAAATATAGGTGATTCCCATATGCCCCAACCTCTCACCTTCCCACGCTTTCCCACATCAACATCTTTCATTGGTGTGGTACATTTGTTACAATTGATTAACACATATTGTAGCATTGCTACTAACCATCTACTATAGTTTACATTTTAGTTTACATTCTGCCTAGCACAATTTTATGTTATGACAAAATATATAATGGATTTACAAGTCTCTTTTTCCTCAAGAGAACATAAAGTAAAAATCAAGGTTTTTTAATAAGATTAGATCCTTGAAAGAGTTGGAATATAAAAAGCAAATATTTGAGAGGATTCTAGAAACCAGGGGTGGTGGTTGTTATTTCTGTTTACATCAATTGCTTAGTCATTGAAATTAGAATACTTGACTGAAGAAATTCCTAGTTTCAAACATTCATAAACTCAACAGATTTGTAACAACAACAAAAAACATAGCTTCAATTTCACCTCCATACTTACATCTTAATTTTTAAAAAATGGAATAAAAGCAAAAGTAAGCCATAAGTTATTTAGGCTCAATTATTATTAAATTTATTCATTTAGGAAAACTATAAATTAATGAATAAAATAAGGATAAAATCACTTTTAGGCTACTAAATATAAATTTCAAAATATTTTAACTTTATGGTGAATATAGATACTAGAATTATATGACAATTAAATATTTTCTTTTATACTTAGAAAATAACTCCAAAATTCTTTCTGGATTTAAAATTGAAGGGAAACAGGACTGAAACTACCACCCATGTAAATCAACTTCCCTCAATAGAATCATAGACAGTAGAGGCACACAAGAGGCAAACCAATATAATCCTTTAATTTTACATGAGAAAAATGAAGGCAAAAAGGATGAATGAACTGCTAATTTTCCCAAAGCTTATCAAGAACAAAAATGGGATTAAATCCCTGATCTTCTGACACATGCTTCCCCCAAAAGTTACCTCTTTTTTTTACAGCACTAATTTTCATACAATGAATATCAATTACCTTCTATGAAGAATGCACCATGTTAGGTACCCAAAGAGAGAAGCCATGAAAAGATAAATGTAAGAAATGTGTTACATTCTAGCACCCAAGTACCTGCTATGCAAAGGAATTACAAACAGTTCCATTAAAAATAGATAGTAGCTCTAGCAACTCAAAATGTGTATTGGAGAGGATTGAAAGTGAAATACGCAGTGATATAATATCTCATTTACTCTTCCAATATCCTTGCACTTCTATGTTCTTTTTGGTGTCAGAGAGGTTGATGTGAAGGTGTTATCTTTTAGAATGCCATTTATTATTTGACTATTTTATTTTCTGGTATTGGAAGCACACCTTTATTGAAGGTGGTAAGATGTAAACCCTTTTCCAATGTTAATCACCATGGTGTTAACCCTGATTAACAATAGAGAGAGAGAGTAGACTAGTAGAGTCTCCAGTGTAGGTCCCAACATATATGGCTGCAACGCCAAACAATGTGGTTCTTTCAAGATTAACCATATCTGCATCTGACCTCTAACTCTTAGTCTTAAGATGCACTCATCTACTTCCTCAATTCTTTGCCCCAAATTCCAGAATTCCACAGGAAATTTGCAGCTTCTTACCAGAATTATGCATAAGGACCTACATTCAAGTGCTTTAGTCATGGTGTGATATTCCATACATCTGTAGAACTGAAAACTAAAGGGGAAATTCACATGGCTTTAAGACTATGTTATTTGCATGTATATAAGTGAGATGCATCCAAATGAAGTTTCTAAATGGCAATGCATGTCTATGAGGAAGCATAGAAGACAGAAAATAAAACACTGTGATAGTGACAAAACAATATTATTGGAGAAACTGGAATCAATAAAGTCAATCAAGAATTAAGATGAGCTGAATTTTGAGTTGGATTTCATGAAATACAAGTGATTTAATAAGGTATGTATGAATGGAAGTAATATTATAAGAAGGTGTATTGAAATATTGTACAGTTGCATATTTATATCATTAAAAATTTTCTACTAGGTAATGCACATAGTTAATATTTATTGAGGGTTTAAAATAGGACAGAAACTGTACTAAGTACTTCTTATGCATTATCCTGCTGAAACTACATTATGTCCAATTTCTAGATGATGAAATCTAGATTTAAATTTAAGTAACTTACCCAGTTTTTTCCAGTTAATAAAAAATGTAAGTAGAATTCACTTCTAGAGATATCTAACTCTAAAACAAATATTATTACCTATTAAAATTTTGTTTCTAATTCTTAGCAAAGTTAAGAATTAATAGTTTTTACAAGAAAGTTTTTTAATTATATCTATTAAATATATAAATCCAATGCATAAATCTAATTTCCAGAAGACATATCTTAATTTTGAGCATATGCTAATTTCCCTGGTATGATGGTTTGAAGCTGTATGCACCCCAGAAAAATCTGTTCTTAAAGTTAATCCATTCCTGTGTGTGTGGACCCATTGTAAGTAGGATCTTTTGGTGAATAGGATCTTAAATTAAGATATGACCCACCTCATTCAAGGTGGGTCTTAATCCTCCTACTGGAGTCCTTTATAAGAGAATGAAATTCAGACAGAGAGAGAAAGCCACAGAAGCAAGAAACTGAAGGCAATGAAACCCAGAAGAAAAGGGAGAGAGCAGCAGAGGCTGCCATGTGCCTTGCCAGGTGACAGAGGAGTCCAGGATCGCTGACAGCCAGTCTTCAGGGAGGTAACATCATTTTGATGATGCATAGATTTGGACATTTTCACAGCTTCAAAATTGTATACTTGTAAGCTAATAAATTCCCATAGTTAAAGCCAACACATTTTATGGTATCTGCTTTGGGCAGCAAAGTAAATTAGAACACCTGGAAACCATAAAATTCTCAGTCTATTAACATGCTACTTCTCACCTCTTATAAGAAAAATATTTTGTTTATCTTCTATGTTAATAGTAAAAATAATAACTTCAATGTGTATAGAAGACTGATTTTAAACTTCATCCTGAAAATTGAGGTGACTTGCCCGAGGGACTATATCTCAGGAAATACTATTTTTTTTTTTAAGAAAAATTACTTTAATATCTATTTAGTTTGAGGGCTAAGAACTTCTCCAGCACTCCTGTATCATGACCCAAATGGATGTGAAACAATAAAAGTTAAGATCTTCTGAAAATTTTGTAATGTTGTGTTTATTCACAGAATTTGGGGAAAGCATGGGATATGGGCAACGCATGGCTTTAGAACTGGGAAGGAAGAGAAAATAGGGAACAGAGAAAGAGAGTGATAGTTTTGTTAGTGAAGCTAGAGGGGAATAGCAGTTATCAGAGTGCAGAGAGAGACTAGCAGCCATGGGCACCAATAAAATGGTTAGGGTCAAAATCATGAACCAATTTAAGAGCAAATATATTTAAAGCCCAATGAGTTGGAATAGTTCCGACTGGCCATTAGTTTATGGAGTAGTTTATGGATAGTCAAGTTGTTACTGGAAAAGTAAAATAAATTACAAAATCCTTGTACTTAAAAGCATCAGAGATGCAGAAACACTGAAAACTCAAGGGACTAACATATCAAAAAAGAGAGAAATTGAAAAAGGTGAGCTAAGTGTCTGCAGCTGTCCCTGGGGGGCATTTCTGGGCATAGAAGAGAACAAGGGATCTGGTTCTGGTCCAGGCAAAGAATGCAGTAGAGGTTGTAGCTGTCACACAGGACAGGGGTGACAAAAGTGGAGATTTGAAGGGCCTCATACATGAGATCATTTCCTCCTTCAGACTTTCACTATATCAGGCTGCTTTTAGAAAAAGGCTGAAAAATTAAGATGGGCTTCATGGAAGTGCAGAATGAAACTGTTTACACTCTTGTGATATTTAGGAGATACAGACTTAACAGGATGGGTCCTGATAACAAAACATGAGAAAGGACAGATTTCAAGGGACTGGTGAGTTGACAGTAATGACATTCAACTAACTTTCCTTCGGGCTTTCTTGCCAGCCTGGTTACATCTAGATTCTGAGTATTCAAGCTTGGATGGTAGAGGATTACCGCAGGAAGTGACAGAAACCAGGAAATGTTCTGGCAGTTAGGCAAGTCTCTATGATAAAACTGAAAACTTGTGAGGCCTTCTATCTATTCTCTCCATTAAGAGACTGGTTTAATTTGGGATGTTTTCACAATGGGATGTCAAAGAGCTAAGCAAATATATTTGGAAAAGCAGATCAGGAAGATGTTGCCGCATCTCTGAGCTAATGGGATAAAGATGCCCTTTGGCCCCCAAATGGCAGCCTAGGAGTAACAGACCACATGAGGTAAACCGAGTTCACTAAACAGTCCTGTCAGCCTGATCTAACCGCAAAGTCTTACTGTCTTTAACTCCAAGCAATGCTTGTATGTTTAAAGCAGTGTTGAAAACACAGATGTTTCACACTGAAAATAATGTCTCCAATATGTACTCAACAAAAGCTTTATTCTGTGGTTCTTCAGGCAAATAGACAAAGGCTCACAGCCTGTGTATCAGCTGCAACAATGTTTCCAATGAGCAGTCATGAGAAGAGCAAGATCACTAAATGAGTTTAAAAAGAAGAATCACTAGGATGTTTGTGATTTACTGACCTTGCTATAGCTGCCCTGTTACCGGCGGTACCCTCTGGTAGTGGCTTGACAGTGTCACTCTTTAATTTAAGGATTTCTGCTCTAGGCATGACACGGGCACTGAAACACAGCCTTAGTAGGGTCAGCAACTGTGTTCTCTGTTAAAAAACTTATCTTTGCCTGTCTTTCTATCTATCCATAAATTTGATGGGTCTGTTCCTGAATATTTTACAATTATCTCATTTTTCCCATGTATGTTTTTGGGAAAATGCTAAGAGAAAGAAAAAAAATGGTTCTCAATGCTTAAATGGGTGTGCATGTTTTATTCCATTGGATTCACAATGGATTTATGCATTTAACATAACTAATCTGAGTAATATATAAATGTGGATACTGATTCAAATTTTTAACAGATTTGTTCTTTCTAAAAATGAAAATTGCCACTTCTGATTGACCAAATGGAACAGTAATCATTTTTAATATTGTTGATGATTTCACAGGGTTATTTACTAATAAATGCATGATGCATCCCAAGGTAAAATGTACAAGTGTCTTTGATGATTAGATCAGGTGATCACGCCCACTCTATCTCTCTAGCAGAGAAAAGAAAAAACACTCTAGGTGAAAGATGACAGGTTTCTTTCTTTACTTGTAATAGAAAATACATGGCAATAAATCACAAAATTGCTAAGCACAAAAAGAGAATAAATCAAATGACTGATTGCTGCTTCCCCAAAGGTGATAGGAATAGATGTAAAGATGACCTAAATATTGAGTTAGCAAGCAGTCTTTAAAATAGCTATAATTCTTATCTTCCAATAAATAGAGGAAAAGTGGACAAAATAGGTGAAAACCTGGAGAATTTTATCAGAGACTTAGAATATGTAAAATATATATCCATAGGTTAGAAATTTAAAAAGAGCTGAAAATTAAAAATGAGTGAATGTTGTACAAAGCAGATTGTTCAGAATGGAGCAGAACCAGTATGTTAGAAGAAGGTCAAAAGAAAACACCCAAAATGACACACTATAGGGGAAAAAAGAATGGAATGGAATAAGAGATTTGTGAAGAATAATTTAAAAGATAAATACAAATTATAAGTATCTAATCTAAATAAAAGAATGGAGTTTTAGGGTCCTGTGTGGCAATATCAAAAGTTACTTTATTAATGTAAATGGGATACAAAATAAGAGAAGCAAGAAAGTGGGTATAGAAAAATAATGGAAAAAATAGTGGCAGAACCTTTTTCTATACTTAGTATGAAATAATACTAGGGGCTCAAGAGAGTAAGTGAATCCAGTTGGATGAATACAAAGAGATTAGTCACATCATAGTCAAAATGATTAAAACAAATTAAAAAAGAAAAATTTTAATGCAGCCAGAGAAAAATAACATATCACCCACAGGGGAAAAGCTATTTAAGTGACTACAGAATTATCATCAGAAACAGTAGAAGCAATAGAAGAAATTACAACATTGATGTGGTGCCAGTGGCCACTGGAGGCTCTGGGGGCAGGGAGAGGGAAAAACAGTTGTAATACAGGGGCTTTTTCGGGACTTGGGAATCACCCTGAGTGACACTGCAATGACAGATATAGGAAATTTTATATCATCACATAACATGCAGAACTGTGTGGGAAAGAGTGTAGACTACAATGTGAACTATGGTCCATGCTTAATGGCAAAGCCCCAGAATGCATTTATCAATTGCAATGAATGTCCCCACTAATGAAGGATGTTTTCGTGGAAGGTTATGGGAGGTGTGGGGAGTGCGGCATATGGGAATCCCTATAGTTTTTCTGTAACATTTATGTAATCTAAGTATCTTTTAAAAAATAATAATAAAAGAAATAATAGAATCCAGAAGACAGTGGTACAATTTTCAATTTCTCCTAGATCAAACTTTAGACATTCAGAAACTAATGAAGAGCATCAGAAATGCATATACCCTGGTAAAAGTAAAAGATACATTTTATCTCTTAATTTCATTAAAATATATGGCTCTTTAAACCAATGAACCTAAAGTTGACTTAAGGGTTATAACATATATACATGTAATACATGGGAGATAAATGGAATTATACAATTACAAATTTCCACACATTACATGAGGTGGTTCCATATTAACTCTAATAAACGATAAGTAAACCCTCATTTAAGACTAACAAGGAGAACTTTCATTGCCCTAAGTGTCAACAGCAACAACAATGTAGTGATCTGCTTCCCCTGTACAAGAGAAACCAGAGGAAGTCTTTTAAAAACAAAAGATTTAATAAACTTAATAGTCTTATTCCACAATAACCAAAGTATCCGGGTTTCAATATAAAAAGGCACCATTGCAAGAATCAGGAAAGTCTCAACTTGAAAGAAAGAACATAATTGGCCTGCACCAACATTGAGAGGAAAGAGATATTAGCCTTATCTCACAAAGATTTTAAATCAGCCACCATTAAAATGCTTCAACAAGCAATCATAAACATCTTGAAGCAAATAAAAATTTAGAAGATCTCTGCAAAGAAATGAAAGCTATAACAAAGAACAGCGTTGAAATTTCAGAACTGAAAAATAAAATAACCAAAATTGAAAAAAAAAAAAAGACCTCAATGGATAATCTCACAACAGAATGAAGAGACAAAGGAAAGAATCATGAACATGAAGAGAGAAAAATAGGTATTACCCAACATAAACAAAATAGAAGAAAATAAACTGAAACCAGGGAGCGGCTGTAGCTCAAGTGGTTGAGCACCTGCTTCCCATATTAGAGGTTCGATCCTAGGTACCTCCTCAAAATGAAAACAAACAACAAACAAACAAAAGAAAAAACCAACATGGGGAAGCCAGTATAGCTCACTGGTTGAGTGCTGGCTTCCCACATACAAGGACCAGGGTTCATTCCCTAGCCCAGTAACTAAAAAATTGAAACAAACAAAAAAAAAAAAAACAGATCAGGAATCTGTGAAATGATAAAATATCTAATATTTATGTCTTCAGATTTCCAGATTTTCTTTTTCAGATGGGGATGAAAACATACTCAAAGAAATAAGGTAAAAATGTCCCCAAATGGGCAAAAGACATAGCCATAAAACACTTCACAGTTTATTTTATAAAGCCAGTATTACACTGATACTAAAACCAGACAAAACAGTACAAAAAAGAAACTACAAACCAATATTCCTCATGAATATAGATGCAAAAAATAACCAAGCATTAGCAAATCAAATTCATCAATATATTAAAAGAATTATACACCATGACAAAGTGAGTTTTATTCCAGGATGCAAGACTGATTCCATATTTGAAAATTAGTCATTTTAATTCATCATACAAACAGGATAAATGTGAAAAATCATGTTATCAAATCAATTTTTACAGAAAAAGCATTTGAAAAAAATTCAACACCAATTCATGGAACTCGGGAAAGAGTAGATGGTTTAGCCTTGAGGTGAATTCTGTCTGATCCCTAGAATTCTCAATTTTTGCTCTTTTTGAGAACAATCCCCTTTACTTAAAGTAAACTGATAGTAGATGTTAATTCCATCTACCAAATATCTCCATAGGGCAACTAGTCCAGTATTTGACCAAACCATTGGATGCCATACACTAGCCAAATTGATAGGTAAAATTAACCATCGTAGTTCATCTCTTGTCAACCTGGCATCCATACTCATCTCCTTAAACTATACTTAATCTCCATATAATGATAACATAAACTAGCCATCTTCTGCCTAACCTGTTACAACTATCTTGTGAACAAGTTACAATGCACTAATCCTTTCCCCAGAAGAGGATGCAAGTCCTTGGATGATATCCACTTTCATCCTTGTTATCCTGTAACTTAAATACCATAATGTAAAATTAAGAGAGATAATATTATATAATAAAGGGATAAGAAAGGGAAAGAAACAAAGATATTGTATATATTCATAAATATACTATGCATAACAAAATAAGGAAGAAATATTTATAGCAATTAGGGTTGTTTCTGCAACTGGCCCCATGGTTGTAGCTTGTATTTATACTTATCTTCTCCCACCTACCCTTTCCATATCTCCTTTGCCCTCAGCAAGCACCACAGCTGGTCATAGGTATTTTCCTGGTGAGGTGACCTCACCAGGAAACCTTAATTCCTGAAGTATTTGAGCCCTTAGTAGTACTGCCTGAATTGGGCTGTGCATGGTAGTACTAAGAGATGCTCTAAAGGATCTCCTGTATTTCACACATATTCTTCCTTACTGCCATTGGGAAGTAGCAGTCCAATTTTCTCTTGGTAATTAGGTTCAACCACCCTAGTCAGTACACTAACTCCCTGAACTTTAGTTGATAAAATGGTTTCCACCAGGCATAGAGACTAAGAATTCTGAGGTCACTTTACTTGTATACTAGAATTGAACAATTTAATAAATGGAAGACAGATGATGGAGGCAAGGTTTCTCACTGAGACATTACAGACAAAGAATAGAAGTTTAGAATGGTCCGTGTGGTAATGGGATAAAGTTGGAGACATCAGGATGAACTCATGTTTGACACTATAAATTTACATGGGTACTGTATTAGTCAGGGCTCACTAGGGAAACAGAACCAACAACAGATATCTATAAATAGTGTGAAATTTTATAAAATTGTCTCACGTGATTGTGGGGAGGGAACCTCAGGGTTCCACTCTTTTCCAATCAATTCCCTCACTCTAACAGGAGACACTGTGCAAGACTGAGATTTAGTTTCCATTGTAACTCTACTACCCGTAAAATGAGACCCTGGTTTTCAGAGATCTCAAGTCTGCAGCTTCACAAAACAATATTTTCTTTCAGAGCACACAGAGAAACTTTCACATCTTTCATGCAGTGATTAAATTGCAAATTTGAAGCCTTCAGCTCATCCCTTTCTTTTCTAACGGTTTCCAGTGTATTTAGGAACAGCCAGCCTACATCATTGTACCTTTTAACTCTACAAAACTCTGTTAAGGTGTTAAAAACAGTCACCCAGATCTTTGCCTCTTATAAGCATGGAAGTAGTCATATCTAGTGGTGATATTTTGAGTATCTCTATTGCCAACTCATGCTATGGACTGTTAGTAGGCTCTTGATTATTGGAAACAGAGTCATTAGTGCCCTTGAATCTAATCAGGGTAGAGAGAACATTGTAAAAATCCCAGAACCAATTCAAAAATCCCATTTTTAAGATTCTGTTTCTCAAGAACCACTCTTGATACCAAGTT
Source organism: Cabassous unicinctus (assembly GCA_029593785.1). Lineage (NCBI taxonomy): Eukaryota > Metazoa > Chordata > Mammalia > Cingulata > Chlamyphoridae > Cabassous > Cabassous unicinctus. Next base: position 25,991 of record JAQZBX010016384.1, on the reverse strand, counting down.
GTATTAGTTACGGTTCTCTAGGGAAACAGAACCAACAGGTGATATCTGTAAATTGTACAGGATTTTGTGAAACTTTCTCACACAACTATGGGGATGCACAAGTTCAAATTCCGAAGGAAATGATGCAAGCCAGGAACTCTAAACGAAGGTCCTTGTTGAATTCCCTAGGAGACACTGACTATCTGAAGTCAAAATGGGGATTCTCTCTCTGAATGCTGAAATCATGTCTCCTTTTAAGGCCTTCAGCTGATTGGAAGAGACATCACTCATTGATGATGTAACCAGCTATCTATGCAATCAAATCACTGATGATTAAGGTCTATATAATGCCCTTGTATTACAATTAGCCCAGTACTTGCTTGACCAAACAATTTGGCACCATTATCTGGCTGAGTTGACACATTAGTTTAACCATCACAGGTATTTATAAAAATATTTAGAGACATGTATTAGTATGTGCACACATATTTCTTTGCTCTGTCAGCAAACAACAATGCTCTAGCAGCAATGAGCACATTTAGCACTCAGATCTTGATTTGTTATACCCTCTTCCATTAAAGGAAATATAGATCCTTGGAGAAATGCCTAATTCTGGGACTGGTGCAGGAAGTATCCAAGATGAACCTGCAGCATCTTTGGTGCCAGAAGATAAGGAATTGTTTTGGTAAAATAACCAACACGATGATGGGAGCACTTCAGGGGCACATAGGAGACAACTCCAAATGGCCAACATTGGAAAGATTTGAGAAAACAATAAATAATTATTGGATCATCATCCAAAATATAAAATAAATATTCATTATTCTATGTCCATAAATAAATTATGAAATAAATAAACAGGGGAGAATAAGCAAATCTACCTTGCAGAAAAATTCCAAATTCCTTATGCAGATACTCTGCTCTCAAGGAGATGGAGAATAGCTTCTTCCCCTTAACTTCCTTTCAGAAGAGTACAGTATAGAAAGGGGAAGAAAAATAGTAAACATTTTTTTCTGACAAACATTTCGTTAGCCAGAATATCAGGTTTAACATCAACATCGAGACATTCTGTTAATACTATGTACTCTTGAAGTGATGTGATGTGAAGAGAATTGCAAAACCCATAACCCCACTCTAATCACTAGTAACATATCAGAAAAATCCCATTTGAGTATCAATCTCCAAAATACTTGAAGTACTCCTCAAAACTCTTGAAGTCATGTGCCTGTTGGACCCTGAATCTCAAAAGAGTTGCAACACCTACTCTCCAGTTCATTGGGCTCACCCAGCACAACTAACAAGGAAATAATGATGGACAATGACTATCCCAAGGCACAGAGAGAGTCTACAACTACATGCAAGATAATCCCATCCATCTGCTCCATGGGATATAAGTCCCTTCTCTATTAGAAGCAGAGTGGACATCACCATCCCAGAATCCTCAGGATTGGGTAATGGATGATGGACTTGAGGAGACTTGCTGGTATTACTTAGTATAGACTTATTGGTATTCCAGCAATGGAAGAACTTTTATCATTGATGTGGAGGCAGTGGCCACCTGAGGTTCTGAGGGGAGGGAGTGGGAAAAAAAGGTGTAATATGGGCACATTGGAATTGTCCTGAATGATGTTGCAATGACAGATACAGGCTATTATATAACTCATCATAACTTACAAAATTATGGTGGGAAAGAGTTCAAACTATAAAGTAAATTATAATCCACACTTACTGGCAATTTTCCCATATGTGTTCATCAATTGTAACAAATGTACCACACTAATGAAGGATGTTGTTAATGTGGGAAAGTGTGGGAGGGGTAGGGAGTGGGGCATATGGGAACCCCTACATTTTTTATGTAACATTTATGTAATCTAAGTATCTTTTAAAAAATAAAAATTTTAAAAAGTGTATCTATATTAAAAAAGAACCCCTGTGGGAGCTAACAAGGTCATAAAATTTGGGTAAATTATGTGGGCCAGTTAATTAGGTATAAAAAATTAAGATGGATGAAATAATAAGACTGCTAATTAAGTTTACAAAATCATAAGGTAGGGAAAAAATGTACTGTATTCATAATGGAGTATCAAAAAACTGTGTCATTGTATGCTATGGACCATGGTTAGTGGTAATAATCTGATGACATTATTTCATAATCTGTAACAAATGTTCCACAATGGTGTGGTGTGTTGTTGAAGGGTTGTTGTATGGGAATTCTACACATGTGCATGATTGTTTTGTAAGTTCACAACTTCTGTAGTAACAATATATTTTAAAAACATAATACCCAGCTAGATAAGGACTTTTTACCCGGATAAGTCCACTATGAAAAATACACCAAAATGTAAGATACTTTGGTTAGTAATATTTTGTGCATGCTCTTTCATCATTTGTTAAAAATGTTTCACAACAATGCAAGGTATTGGTGGTGGGTTGAGGTATGAGAGTCCTATATGCGATTATGCATATTTATTTTGTAAGTTCACAACCATTACTATACACTTATTGTTTATGTATGTTTATATATGAGTGTTATACTTCAATAATTTTTTTAACAAAAACAAAACAATAAAAGGGAGCTGATGTGGCTCAGTTGTTGAGCGCCGGCTTCCCACATACGAGGTCCTGGGTTCAATCCCCAGCCCTGATACCTAAAAAAACAAACAAACAAACAAACAAAAAACAATAAAAGTCTTAGAAACTGTCACTTGTCACTTTCAAGAGAAGCCTAAGGAGACAGATGAATAAATGAAAAAAATCCTAAATGGTAACAGAAAAGGGATATTAGGTCAAACCTAAGGAAATCTTAAGTATGGATTTTAGTTAATAATATGTTGATATTGATTAATCATTTGTGACAAATATACCATACCATTATAAGTTGTTCATAATAGAGAAGCAATGGGAAATTTTCTATTCTATCTTCATAATTTTTATGTAAATTGAATAATAACCTATAATTATAGTTTATTAAAAAATAAAAATAAGTTTGGCAAAGCCCACATATTGAAAAACAAACTCACTAGCACTCAAAATAAATAAATAAATAAAAATTTAACTATAAAAAAAATCAAATAACCCACAAGAAGGGAAGAAAATAAGAACAAAGTGTAGAAACAGAAAACATATTACGGAAAGTGGCCATAAATACAAATAGATCAATAATTACATTAAATGCTATTGAACTAAATTTTCTAGTAACATAGCAATTGTTGACTCTAGTGATATACTCATCATTTAAGTCCTCATTGAATAGAATATGCTCTCATGTCAAGGTTAGAACCTATAGCTATTTAAAATTCAATCTCTGAATCAAGTATTCCCCCAATACCCAGCCAGCTCAGGACTTTTTACCCTGATAAGTCCACTATGTACCTATAGCACAACACACATCCTCTCAGCATTCTAACAGAAGGAAGCAGCTGAAAATAAACTTGTTTAAAGGTATTAAACTACAAAACAAAGTAAGTGGTGTTTGCAGGAAATTTTGGCTATGTTTCTATATTGAATTTTTTTGAAATTTTATGAATAATACACACAATGAGGGTATCATTATGTTTCCTTTCTCCATTAATGGCAAAAATGTAAATGATTATGCCCTTGAGCTTTTTTATCTTTTAATGGTTTGGTAGCTCATAAAGTCTATATTTTCAGAGACTATCTAGTACGCATTATAATACAATTTACTAAGATTTAGCAGCTGTTGAAGAATGTTCCATCAGCTTTTATTTTTCCACTTAAATTCCACTTCAAGTTAATTCAATTACATACATAAATTGAACAATCATGGACTGGAAGAATGTAAGTATCTGAATGATGCAAAGATCAACCTATTGATACATAATGAAATTCTCCTGATTGTTATCTTGATATTTATTATCAATTAAGGCATCATACAATCACATGTTCATAAGTTTGCTCTCAATGATGCTAAAATCAGTGAACTAGCAATGCTTCGGCTTATGTTTAGCATCTCTGGGGCCATATTAAACTGAATTTCTTTCAATAAGATTTCATCCCATGTCACTGTGTTCCCATTAGAAAACTCCATGAGAAGTTTGTACATGAGTGTATCTCATATTCACCAAAAAGGAAATCTGCAAACTTTGTTGAAACAAAATAAATGATGCTTACAGTTTACAGTTTATTAGCAATACCACTTCTCACCCTACATTCAGGCTTTTATTCTAGTGCTATAAAACAAAAATTTTATGTCTAACAACATGCTAATAAACCCGTTAGTTTTTAAGCCTTTTCTATTTCTTCCATTGACTGGTTTTGGGGGTTTTAAATTGCCAAAATGAAAGGTTTGAAAGAAGACAAAACAGGAAAACACTAAAAAAGAGCTGAACAAAACACATAGACTTCTGAATACATATGATGCAATGAAAATTATATTTTGCTTATAAAAATTATAATATCATTTCATTTTGGACTAAATCTATATCTATCTACCTATATATAAACCTGTATATATGAATGTCCACACTTAAAACTCGAAATATCCATTGAAGACAAAACAACAAATGCTTTAGAAATATGTCCCTTGCATTAAAAGATTTAGAGAGGGAGGCGGATGTGGCTCAAGCAGTTGGGTTCCCTTCTACCATACAGGAGGTCCAGGGTTTGTTTCCCGGGGCCTCCTGGTGAAAAGCAAGCTGGCCCATGCAGTGAGCTGACCCATATGGAGAGTTGGCGCAGCATGATGACGCAACAAAAAGAGACAAAGAAGAGAGACAATAAAAGATGCAGCAGAACAGTGAGATGAGGTGGCGGAAGAGATTGAGCAGCCTCTCTCCACTCCGGAAGGTCCCAGCATTGGTTCCCTGTGCCTCCTAAAGAGAAGACAAGAAGACACAGAAAAACACACATAGAGCAGACATCCAGCACAAAACAACAGAGTGGGGGGAGAAATAAATAAATTAAACAAATTTTAAAAAAAGATTTAGAGAAATGAATATGCTATTAAGACAAAATTGTTCACTTAAACAATTAACAATGGTTAGAAGACCAGTGTCACTTAAAAAACAAACACGTTTGTTATGCAATATCATGTTCAAATATTTACAGAAGTTACAGAAATATATGATTTGCAGCTTTTTTCTTACATGAGCATATCAAAAGTGCCTGTAAAGGAAGAATATAGTTCTTGGTGATATGCATTTTTGGAATGATAATAGAAATTTCATCTGGTGGACTTATTCAATGACCTTACATATGAGAAGGGTCAATTATGATAGCGTATTACCTCTAGATTATCTTGTCTGGAGAAGTGTGCCTATTGTTTCTAATTAAAATGAAAAGCATTTCAGTGATTTATAATAAGCAAAATGAAATTTAGTGAACTAAAGAATTCATATTATTTGATAGAAGACCAATTGGTATGTGTTGACCAATATCTGAAGCAGAATCAAGTGTGTAATAATCATGCTATTCAGTTGGTTCTGCCCCAAGAGAGAACATTATGCAAGCAAGAAAAACATGCAAATAGTTGGGAATTTCATCATAATTCCATGAAGGTTCTTCTTCGTATGTGCAAACTCTCAAGCTACTGCTGACCTTAGTATAATAATGTCAGGAATCAAGAGAGTAAAATTAATATAAGAAATTAAATAATAGCAATCTCAAAAAAAGAATATAAAGATTAACCCAGCATTCTGAAGAAATAATAATTACCATGCCTTTTTTAAGCATAAAAATAGTTCTATATGAATTTTGTTACATTTAAACATAACTGAAATTCAATTATAGCTATTTCCACTTTACAAAAAGAAAATTGAGACAAAAATGACTAAGAAATTAGACTGATGATATCTTACAGAGAGTAGGAAAGCCATTTTCAAAATTATGTCTGCCTATTTTCAAATCCCATGTTTTTTTGTTTTAATTTTTTTTGGTTTTTTACTTTTGCAACCAGATTAAAACTAAAGAAAACAAGAGAAGTTGATTAGTTAGGACAGGTCAGGTCATACTGCAGTAACAAAAGAATCCCCACTCACTTGTAACAAGAAGGGTTTGTTGTTCATGCATATATCTGTCACAGGTTGGCCATGGCTCTTCACCACCTGTCTCAGCTCTCACACTCAGGCAGATGGGGCATCCTCCAGCTAGAACAATGCCAGATGTTTTGGCAGAATGTATTCATTTCTATTGCTGCTGTAACAAACTACCACCAATATAGTGCACTAAAACAATGCCTATTTATTATCTTACTATCTAGAGTTCAGATGTCTGACAACGGTCTCAATGGACTAAGATCCCCAAAGTGTCAGTAGGGCTGCATTCCTTTTGGAAGCTTTAAGGAAGAATCTGTCCCCTTGCATTTTCCAGCTTCTAGAAGCTGCCCACTGCTGTTAGTTGAATGGTACCCCCAAAATGAATGTCCATGCACTAGTCTGCCTGAAACGATAAATGTTACCTTAAATGGTAAAAGAGTGAATATTACCATATATAGCAAAATATGGGCTTCAGTTAAAGATTTTTAGAGGAAGAGCTTATCTTGAATAATACATGTGGGCTCAAAATCCATGAAAAGTGTCCTTGTAAGAGAGAGGCAGAAGATTTGACAGACACACAAGGAAAGTGATGAGAAGATAGAGGCAGAAATCAGAGGGATTTGACTATAAACCAAGGAAACCAGCAAACAGCAGAAGCTGGAAGAAGCAAGAAAGAGATTTTTCCTTATGGCCTCAAAAGGAAGAGTGGCCCTGTCAACACCTTGATTTTAACTCAACAATACTAATTTTGGACTTATAGCCTCCATAACTGTTTGGGGAAAAAATTGTGTTTATTTTTTTCCAATTTCTTTTATATCTTAATTTTAGTTTTAAAGAAGTTTTACATTACAGAAAAGTTACATAAAAAATATAAGGGATTCCCGTATACCCCACCTCCAACCACAGTTCCCCATAATAATAACATTGTTACAAGTACTGAACAAATATTGAAGCATTGCTACTAACCATGGTCTAAAGTTCACATTATAGTTTACATTTTGCCCTGCACAATTTTATAGGTTTTGAAAAAATTATAATGGCCTGTATTTGTTGGGTCATTATTTTGCAGAACAAATCCAATGCCCTAGGAAATTCCTATGTTCTACCTATTTTTCCTTTCTCTTCCCCTCAGAACTTCTGATAACCACTATCTTTTATATCAATGTTATGAGTTCTTCCATTACTACGGTATTAATAAGTCTACTTTAGTCCTTGGTTGCACTCCCCCTTTATGTTTGTTCATTTCTCAAATTTGAGGATTTGGAGATGGTGAGACCCACTCTACTTCAGACTGAGAGGGACTTAGATCTTATGGAACAGACGGAAAGAACTGTTTTGCTTGCAATTATAGATACTCTGTTTTTTGGGGTGGGGATTGTCCATCATCATCCTTCTGTTAGTTGTACTGGGCGAGTCCAATGAACTAAAGAGTAGATGTTGGCTGCAACTCTGCTGAGATCCAGGGCTCAACCAGCATATTAACAGCTGGAAGATTTAAGTCTCTGGAACATATACTTAATGGGAATAGTGCTAATTATAGGTTCAAAAAAAAGGGTAGAAGAATCATGTGTGGGGAAATTATAAATGAACCTAACTCTGTTACATTGGGGAAATAGATTGTCATACATTCCAAGGTAAGGTCCACCAATGAAGTGCTGATTTCCTGGGGTTGTGTGCCTTGCCTGTGGTGTCCAGATGTCTCTAGAGCCCTCAGGAACACTCTTGTTTGAGGCTTTGTTTACTGTACTTTGACAGTTAGGGAGATCCACCTGAGACATACATAAGCCTGGTCTCTGAAATGACCTCTGTAACAACTTTGAAATCTCTTAGCTGTAAAAATTCATTTGTCTTCAATGTTTCCCTTTTAGATCAAGGTCTGTGGTTTTAAACCACATAATTTGTGGTAATTTGTTACAGCATCCCTAGGAAACTAATACAGCCACATTCTTGGCTCATGACTTCCTTCTTCCATTTTAAAGCCAGAAATGGTGAATTGAGTCCTTCTCACATTGCCATCTCTCTGCTTCTCATCTGTTGTCTTCCTCTGACCACAGTGAGTAAAGATTCCCTGCTCTAAAGGACTCATGATTACATTATCTGAGATTATCTCCCTATCTCAAAGTCCTCACCCTTAAGCACATTGGCAAACTCCCTTTTGAAATGTAAAGTAACATAGTTACAAGTCCAGAGCTTCAGCTGTAGGCATCTTTGAGGGCCATCATTCTGTCTGCCACACAGAAGGAAACAACAGCATGGTGAATGACATTTGGATTTTTAATAATCTGCCCGGAGTGACGAACATTATTTCCATTGTATTAAATAAAGGTACATAGCTACGAGTAATGCATGGCTGGGATGGAGGACCATTACATTCTACTACAAAGAGAGCCTGATTGATTTCTGTGACATGAGAAAACATGGAACAATTCAGCATGTACCACGAAACAGACTTCTGGGTCCTGCAGAAAATGTAACATGAGCAACTGCTTAAAAAAGAAGCTTATAAATACTGTAATACAGTAAACCAAAGCCGAGTGCCAAAGGAAATGGGCAGACTAAATCCATAAAGGAATCTCATCATAATCTGAACAGGATTCATGAATTAATTTGAGGAAGGACACCTCCATCAGAGGTGGTCACAGAAGATGGAGATGCCGTGGCCTCACCATCTCTTGCTCCTCCTTTAAAGCTCAGCTTGTACATCAGCTCCATGTGAAGGACTTGCCTGGATCTCCTTCATGTGTGGGTTCTCCATGTGTTCTTCAACTAACCTGACAAAGTACTGTGATTGTTCCATGTTTAAAATTAATTTTATGCCACTGTGTATGTTTGGACAGAATATTGTCTTACCGATGTGGGTATCCTGGATAAGGTTCAGAGAAATTGCTCAATAAACTTTTAATTAACAAAAGGGTTGAAAAGTGGATGAAGAACTGTTTGATGAAGGTGATCTAAAATGTAGAATGTAGGAGAATAAGAATACAGTCAAAACATTAAGAAAAAAAAACACTGAAGGAGGAAAAAATAAGCTGAATTTTTATCAGACCACATCCCATTCATTCAACTGAACACTTTTGAATCACCTACTAAGCTCAAGCTCTAATAATGACATAGTTTGTCCAAGACACATCTCTACCCTTAAATAAGTTATAATTTACCATATCAGAATATCAAATAAATTTACATTATCTTGCCAAAGCATAGAAGCAAAGTAAATGTGAGAGATGGAAAAAAAGAACATGAAAAAGCATGGAGAGTATAATTAACATTTAAACAAGCAAGTAAATCCAACAATAATTAGGGTTAATGTACCATTCCACAATTTTCCTTTTTTATGTTAACTTTTATCTTACCCTTAAGAGTGGAACTAATTTCACTTAAACAAGGAAGCATCAGCATTTAAATAAATACTCTGTTTTAAATATCCATTTCAAGATTATAAGAAGTATACATAAACCTTATGCCCCAAAGTATTACCCATAATTTGAGCCTTTTTCTCCTAACAATTTTTTTAACTTCAGATTTCATTTTTTTAAATTTTCACATTAAAATTATAAGTAATAATTATTTACTGATTTATGAGAACTTGTAGGTATTGTTATTTTAAATATTTAGTAAGGAAAAATACTTATTCAAAAAGAAAAATATTAATTAAACTATAAAGTCTAGCTTTCATATTTCTAGCAAGAAATAACTATATGATCGTTACCAATTTTTCCTATGGTATAGCTTGCTTTATTTTTTCAGCACCTTCATGCCTTCAGGTTTCTCAGCCACAAAAATTATTTGTAAATGCTGCATATTAGCAAAAAAGTTTAGATGTGAATTTTTTTGTAGTAAGACAGTTATGGAGCAGAATGAGGCCCTTTACCCTTCCATATAAATTTGATGATAGGTTATTCCATTTCTGTAGAGAATATTGTTGGAATTTGATTGGGATTGCATTGAAACTGTTCATTAATTTCAGTAGAATTGACATCTTGCTAATATTTAGTCTTACAATCTATGAATATGGAATGTCTTTCCATTTATTTAGGTCTTCTTGGATTTGTATATTCGTGTATTTTGTCAGATTTGGGAAATTTGGGCCATTATTTCCTCAAATATTCTTCCTGCCCCTTTCCTTCTCCTCTCCTCTGGAACTCTCTTAGTGCACATGTTGGTGTGCTTCATGTCACTTCACAGGTCCCTTAGACTCTGCTCACCTTTTTTCATTCTTTTTACTATCTGCTCTTCAAATATATAGCTTTTGATTATCCTGTCTTCTAGTTCCCTGATTCTTTCTTCTACTTGTTCAAATCTCCTCTTGAACACCTCTGGTGTATTTTTAATCTTTTATTGTGTTTTTCATCCCCATAAGTTATGTCTTTTTTATTCTTTCTAATTATTCTTTTTGTTCATGTATGGTCTTCTTGTAATCCTTTATTTCTACATACATATTTCCCTTTAGTTCATAGAATTGACTTAGAAGATTTGACTGAACATCTTTGATTAGTTGTTCCAGTGTCTGTTCTTCCTCTCTTGTTTTTATTTGTTCCTTTGAATAGGGCATTCTTCCTCATGCTTTGTATGACTTTCATCTTTTGTTGATGTCTAGGAATTTCATTATTTTGTGTGCTAATTCTGGAAGTCATTTTCTCTTTCTTGCCTAAGGTTTTATTGTAGATTGGATGTGTATTAAGGCTCTTCTTAAATGTTTCATCCAGTTTATATTGAAACGTTAAAATAGCCTGTGGTTAACAGTTCAGTTTTCCTCGGGTCTTTCTGTGCTCGTTTCTTACATGAGTGGTACAGTAACTTTCAAGATTACCTTATTTTGTGCTAGTGCTTCCCCTCTAGGACATTTATTTTCTTCTGTTCCACCTCCAGGAGACCTGGGCTGTTCTCTTTCTTTTTATATAAATTTTCCTTCCCAGTAGTTATTATTATCTCACCTCCTCTCCCACATTCTTGGCCACTTTTTCACTCCAGATTTCAGCCCTGAGTCCATACTTCCATAGAATGTCTCAGTTTACCATTTTTGTGCAGCTTTTCTGCCTCCAATAACTCCCATATTAAGGGATTAGGTAAATATAATTACAAAAGTTGAAATATGGATTTATAAAAAAATATTTTCATACAAGGGAGGGACAAAAGTGGTGAGGAAAGTTTCAAATCATATACTATATAGGTCGAGTGAAGAAATCGGTAATATTTTACCAAGATGAGAGTCTATTCAGTAAAACAGCGCCGCAATAGCTTTCATGTATCTGAACAATTTCATGTGGAACAGTGATATATGTTTAGTAGAAGTAGACAAAAATGTTATAACTAGACATTTTAGAAAGCATTGTTTCAATTCAAAGTGAAAAACAAATTTTAAAGTTTTAGAAAATTGAGGTTATACAGCCTTGTGTTGCCGTGAGTTCTCTTTCCTGGAGGGTGTGGATAGATGGATCCTTGTCCCATTGTTCTCAAAGAGATTGCACTTCACTGGAATTTTCAAAAACTGTTTCATTGAAATTATTTCTTTGGAGTGTTACTGAGGATTACTCAGAAAAATCAAAGGCTCCAAAACCAAATAACTTTTATGAAACCCTGGGATATGATAAGTCTTCAGTTTAAAACTTCCCAGATCTTTAAACATGCTAATTAGAATTATGAATGTCCACAAAAGGATGCGTGAAAGACTATTTACCTAATTCATTTGTTTGTTTGTGATTCTTCTACTGCACATCTTGGCCATAAAACAAACAAACAAAAAACCTGCAAAAAACCTTCAGGAAGAGAAAAGAACTTTGAGAAATGCCTCTGCAGAATAGGAGAAATGTATGTGCAGACATCATATCTTATTCACTTTTGCTTCTCCACCACCATTACAGTGTCTGTACTATGGTGCAAAATGCAAAGAAAAAAAGAGAGGGAAGGAGAAAATAAGAAAATAAAGGAATAAAGAAGGAAGTGAAGAAAGTGTAAGGAAGGAAAGATGAAAAGAAAGCCTGATCACGAGGGCAAATGAAAGATAAAGAGGGAGAAAAAAAAGGAGAGAAGGGAAGAATGACGGGTGGAATCAAGCTCAGGATAGGGGCTAGAATATATGAATTCTTTTTCTCCCAAACTTTTTATTGTAGAATATAGCATATATTGCCAAAAGTGCAAAAATCAGAAATTTAAAGTTTAAAGAAGTCTCAAGCCTCTCTCAGCCTTTTTAAGCCTATCTTAACTTTGAATGTTAACATCCTTCCTGGGAGTAGAGGAGATATTCATACAAACCACATCATTTAAGTCCAAAACCACCCTAATGGCTTTAGGGTTTCATTTTTTCCCAGCTCTTACCATTAAAAATCACTATTCTAAGAAATGATTTGTTACCATATTCACTGCCCAGAAGCCTAAAACAAATGTATTTCTCAGAGTGGTTCAGGGGAGTGGCAGTTTAAAAATGCACTTAAGAATCAGTTATAGTGCAATACGATATGCTTCATGGCTATTTATAGGGGAAAAAAAATCAATCTTGAAGAAAAACAGACTTGCTTGGTAAGGCAGTTCTTTTTCCAGCAACCAGTATAATGAATGCCACAAAGAATTTGAAATACTGGCAGTCTAAAAATCATTAGATTTCTACACAGATGAGGATTTGCATAAATCCCATTTGGTACCAAATAAGCAGCAGAGTATTGACAATGCTCTCTAGGGACAGAAGGGATTCAGATAAATTGCTTTGTACATGTGAAACTCTCAGGGGATCAGCTTGCAGTGACTAAATATGTCTTTGAAAAACTGGCAGATGCAACATCCATGAGGTCACAGAATGCTATAATCTCTATAAACCAAACCTTTGCTCTTGCTTCTTGTCCTTCATTACCACATGAATAAAATCCGAATTAGTTTAGACCCAAAAACAAGCAGTGGGTTTATGCACTTATTACCTTGGGGAGTTGTGCAAATACATTATTCCAAAGGTAAAGGTTCAATTATAAGCTTGTTTTTCCATTGGTGTCACTTTACTCTGCAAGAAAAGATGCACATTAAGTGGTGTGCTCCACTCCCTGACCAGAAATGTGAGCAGAAGAAATGTCTATTCCTGCACCCTCCGCTGTCTGATGGACATATTTGTCAGAGGGCAGCTCCAGCCCCTCATACATAATCACTTTAATATCACAGAATTATGCATTTGCAATTTTTGCACATGAACAGACTATTTGAAATGTAATTGCTTCTCTGTCTAATCCCCTGTGTCACAAGATTGAAGTGGCTTACAGAGAGAGGAGGAAAGATGGAAAGATTTTCCACGTTACCATTTCACACTAGAAAGCTCCACCACTGCCTTTTTGGTATTTGGGGTTGGCATTGAATTCACTCAGAAAAGGCTGCTTTCATTTGTTATGGAGGAAATAAAGCAAACTGGTACATCTCCATATGTGATAGAGGTCAAACAATTCAAATCATTGTCTCTTTTTAAAATAAGGCACTAAAATCAGTATTTAAATCTCAAAGATTCTGAGGGACAAGTGCCAACATTTCAACTATTGAGAAAACTAATGTGTAAAGCTCTGATATTTAATTGTATATTGTGTGATTCTTCCCCATTCTTCCCCTACTTTTAAAGATGAGGAAACTGAAATCTGGACAGCTAAAATGTGTTTCCCAAGGTCACATTATTAGGTAATCAAAGCTTCTGTCCTGCTTGCTGCCTTTTACTATTGAAGAGAAGAAGAATGAGAGACTTTTCTAAATGTCATGAGAGATGATCTGGATGGTGTGGTTAGGTCAGCGAGGGGAAAGCCTGGTGCCAATTAGAGGCCAGTAGTAACAGTCCAACAAAGAGACTTCAGAGAATGAGAGGAAAGGAAGTGTTCTTAGAAAAACTTTGGAAAACAATCCACAGTCCATGGGCACTGATTGGATATGAGGCAAAGGGAGGCATGGCATTTATTGGCCCAGAAAAAAATCACCTGGGTTCTTACCAACTTATCATTACTCAGCGATTTCATGCTGGAATATATTACCAGCTGTATTAGTCAGCCAAAGCGGTGTTGATGCAAAATATCAGAAATCGGTTGGTGTTTATAAAGGGTGTTTATTTGGGGTAGAAGTCCACAGTTACCAGGCCATAAAGCATAAGTTTCTTCCCTCACCAAAGTCCATTGCCACATGTTGGAGCAAGACAGCTGCCGATGTTTGCCAGGGTTCAGGCTTCTTGGGTTCCTCTCTTCTCAGGGTTCCGTTTCTTTCCGGGCTCAACTCCTCTGTTTCCTCCACAAGGTCAGCTGTAGACTATCAGGCTAATGGCTTGTCTCTATCCCAGGGCCTTCTCTCCTTCCTCACAATCAAGCTCTCTTACTTCCCAGGGCTCCAGTTCAAGACTCCAACATCAGAAATTTTTCCTCTGTCCTTTGCCATGCCTTTTATATTTGATTCCCCCACCCACCAAGGGGAGGGGCTCAATGCCCTACTGACGTGGCCCAGTCAAAGCCCTAATCATAACTTAATCATGCCCAGATTAACAGATCAGCTTAAAAGCATAATCCAATATCTATTTTTGGAATTCATAACTATATCAAACTGCCAAACTGCTACACTGGCCCAATCTGCTTCAACTTTCCCCTCTGTTGATGCCTTCCACTCTTTGAAGGACCTTTGCTTTTACGTGCTACATGCTCATCGTGATCTGTTTTCAGGGTCAGTTGGAATTTTTGATACTCAAGTTGCAGGTCTGAAATCCTGACTGCCACTCTGAAGGCTGAAACTTCATAGGGATTTTTCAATGGAAAATTTAAAGCATTCTTTTTCTTCAAATCTCTGATTATTATAATTGGTGAAGAGAAAGACTGAACACCTGTTTTGCATTTTCTCTGCCTGCGAATGGTACTGTGACCCTCTGATCCTTCCCTCAGTCTATAAAGAATTCTTTTCTTGACTCAAAATCTGTGGAACTACTACACACTTTAATCTCCATGAAAAATTACTTCTCATTACAGAAGTTGAATCTTCTGCCTACATATTGAAGTAGACAGAGCAAAACATAAACAACCAACAAGAAGAACTAATTTTAGCCCTCCTAGGAAAAGTAAAACATAGCAAAAGCATGATTACATTTATGAAGACCGTCAAGGTGCTTTACACAGAGCAAAAAAAAATGGTTAAAAGTCTTTATATTTAGACAGGTCAGATAAGTTTAGAAGATAAACACAACTTTATAGCAATGATATTGTAACTTACTTTTAAAAACACAAATATTTGACTAATAAAAAAAATACACAGAATAGTATGTAGACATTAAAATATTACCCAGACAGTATGCGAGCATGGAAAGTGGAGCTAGAAGACATGAACTGCAGCTCAGATTTTACCACTCAATAGCTGAAGTCTCATAATATCTCCAAATCACAATTTCCTCTCCTGTAAATTGATAATAATAATAATAATATCTGATGTTGCTGAAATTATAGGTTTTCTATGAGTTAGTACTGAAAAATTGTAAAAGAAATTGACAAATGGCTAGTTCAATATAAATATGTTTTTTTTTAAGTATTGCACACTCTCTCAAAGAGTTTCAAAAACTAATTTAAAGGAATGTAATTTCAAGATTTCTTTATGGTTATCTACAAACAGGTTTTCCTGAGAAGGCAATATAATTAAAATAACTGATTCATTTCTCTGCCACCGAAAAGCAATTTAAGGCTGCCAAATGCTGTGCTATTTCTTTTGACTTTTTTGGGATTGCCAAAACTTTGCTTCATTCTCACATCCCTTTCTTAAATGCTGCTGAATCTACTTCTTAAACCCTTTCACAAATGAACCATTGGCAGAAAATTTAATTCTCCCAAGTACCAGTGAGCAAGTCACTGAAGAAAATTTGATTGTGGTCTCAGGGAGAGGAACAAATGTTTCCCAGGGAAGGGAGCCATTGCCCATTGGCCACACAACAGGAAGAGTGAGAGTCCTCTCCATTCCTTGGGCTTCCTCATCACCAACTTGAATTCACCAGCAAGACCTGATAATTTTATGTCTTCAATATCTTTTTACTCTGCCCTCCCCTGCACTGTCTCAATTTAGGTCTTCTTCCCTTCTCCGCTGGATTACTCAATCAGAATTCTAGCCTCCCATCTTACCTCTTGCCAAACCATTCTTCCCTAAGACTAACAAGTTATCCAAATTGCTCACTCATTTAAAATCTCTGTGTTTCAAGTCTTTATCATCAGAATAAAATCTGAACTCATGCTCATGGAAAACTAAGCCATTGGAAATCTGCTTGCTGTTCCCTTGCCTGGTCCCTATTCCTAGTCCTTTTTCCAATGGCCCTTGCTACTTGCTATCCCATACTCCTCCCTGCACGCCTCCACAGCAGTCCTCAGCCACACACCCCTGCCTAACCTGGGTGCCTCTCCTAGGTCTCCCCCTTTTGCTGAACTTCGTGCCTCCCACCACTTCTGCCAGCCCACAAAGCTGTTGTGGAAGGCAGCAAAGACGCCCTTGCTGGGCACTTACATTAGAAAAACGCAGCATCACATTGGAAAGAACATTTAAAAGTGCCCTTTGGGCAGACACAGTCCAACTGGTACATGCCATGGCAAGAAAACCTATCTGCTTAAATTAGGAAGTGGAACCCCTTCCTCAGCTGATCAGCATGGCTAGGACATGCCCAGCGCCCTGGTAAGGAGCAGACCTGCCTCATCCAGGTCACCCCAAGCACCCTATCTACCCTAAAGAGGTCATCTACCTTCCTCTACACCAGGGATTCTTAACCCTTTTTTTCCACGGACCCTTTTGCCAGTCAGGTGAAAACCATGGACCCTTTACTAAGTACACACTGTACTGTGTATTATTTAATAAGTACACACTCGCACCAACACGTCCCCACAAGAATAATGTGGTTTTTTTTTTTCTTATTTTTTTAAAAGAAGCTTTAGATTTCATAAATGTTCATTAAAAATATAATGGATTCCCATATGCCCCACTCCCTCCCCCTCCCAAACTTTCCCACATTAACGACATCCTTCATTAGTGTGGTACATTTATTACAATTGATGAACCCATATTGAAATATTGTTACTAAACATGGAAGACAGTTTACATTAAAATTTACACTCTGCCCCACACAATTTTGTAAGTTATAACAAAATATACAATGGCCTGTATCCACCACTGCAATGTCATGCAGAACAACTCTAATGTTCCAAAAATGCCCCCATATTACACCTATTCTTCCTTCTTCCATCCCTCAGAACCTCCGGTGGCCACTGCCACCAGGTAAAAGTTTTTCCATATAAGAATAATGTTTTTTTTTTTTATTTAAATTCAAGCTCACGGACCCCTTGTTAAGAATCCTTGCTCTATACCCACTAGAACGCGTGCTCCTTGCACACAGGGCTCCAAGATGGTAATAAGCCAGGGTCCGACATAGTGCATGGTGTTGCAGATAAAAGAAGTGTTCAACAAATAAGAGATTGGATTGTGGTGATCCTAACTGTGAAGAGAAAAAGAGGATGCTGGTCTATAAGGGCAACCACAGTTTGAGTCTTGTAATATTGACTGAGCATCACAAACACATTTACCTTTCCCCTAGTCAATGGCACTCCCGTGGCAGGCTGGCTTAAGCTCTGAGCTAGTCGGGGACAAGATTTTTAACCTCCTCCCTAGCACAGTTCATTTGAGGAAGTCACTGAGCATTACAGAATCTCGATTTCTTCATCAGCCAAAGGGTTGCTTAACTTCCAATGGAGTCTGAGGGGGGAAAATAGAGACAAGGATTTTAGAGAGCTGCCAAATGTTGTAAAAAGGAATGAGGTTCTGATACACGCCACAACATGGGTGAACTTTGAAGACATCGTGTTGAGTGAAATAAGACGATGAAAAAGGGAAAATACTTTATGACCTCACTGATATGAAACAATTAAAAAAACAAACTCATAGCATCAGAATGTGGTTTACCAGGGGATGGGATGGGGGTAGGGAATGGGAAATTAGGTTTGTCATGTACAGGGTTCTTATTTTTAACGATAGAAATGTTTTGGTAATGGATGGTGGTGATGGTAACACAACACTGTGAATGTAGGTAAGAGCACTCAACTATACATGTGAGTGTGGCTAAAAGGGGGAAATTTTAGGCTGTATATATGTTATTAGAATAAAAATTTAAAAACAACAACATTGGACTGTACAACACAAGCACGGAACCTTACTGCAAATGATGGACTATACTTTAATAGTACAACTATGAAAATGTTCTTTCATGAATAGAAACAAATGTTCCACACCAATGCAAGGTGTTAATAATAGGGTAGCATATGGGAACTCTGTAAAAAAAATTATTTAAAAAAATTAAAATGTTGTTTTAAAGTGTGACATGAGGAACTCCATTCAAAGGAAGGCTCAGGTGAACCTTGGCTTTGCAACTCACTAACTGCAGAATATTAAGCAATTTGCTTTTGAGTTCAGTTCCCCTATCTGTAAAAGAGGACAATAATAGTAACCTTTAAAGGTTGCTGAAATAAGTGAGATGACATATGTAATGTTCTTGTTGCAATGGTTGACCCCATAGATGATAATGTTTAAATGTGAGGTAACATGATTATTGAGGCTGCTATAAATACATGACAATTCTTAGCTTTCATAGAATTATAAGGCAGTTAAGCACATTATTGTCACAAGAAAATTTCAGCAAGGAATTAGACAACAGAGGCACATTAAAAATGTCATTTTTATCAAAAGAAAAAGGCCAGACCTGACATTAATGTCATTTTCCTAAATAAAAAATGTTAAGTATGTATGAAGAAGAGAAAATTACAGTAAGGAGTTTAAAAATATTTTTAAAACATTTAGAAAAGATGCCACCAAGAAACATGTAAGCTTTGACTAGGAGACCTAAATTAGTAGAGTTAGCAATTACAACATCAATTATTACAATTAAAATTCTCCCACCAAGTAAGTGTAAGGAAGCAAAGAAAAGCCTAGAAAATACTCATGACTTCTATAGGTAATTCAGGTAAGGTCCTAAAGAAGATTTAATAAGTAGCTTTGAGCTAATTTAATAGTATGAAAATACTAAGAATTCTTATAATTGGCCTTACTTGAATATGTCTAAGAAGAATGTAATTTCAGTTTGCCACCAAAGCAAACTTTCCCTAGGCAGATGGGGTGTCAGAATCCACAGTTCAGTAAGAAAACCATTCTATGCACACTGTTGTGCATACAATGAGTATTCTTTTCTCCTGAACAGGTCCTGCCCACAAATATCTCAGCAGATTCCACTCCTTCCACCATCACTCCACAGCACTACAGCAAAAAAGGACTCCCTATCATATAGTATTGCTTGTACACAGATATTTGGCTTGACCAAATACAGGCAGAAAATGTTAAATGTCTCCCATCCTCAAGTTCTTGTACTGATGTACAAGAAACAATGCACGAGAAATTTGACTGTACTTTTTTTTTCTTTTTTAAATACCATGGTCAAGTTTATTTACCTTTTGTTTTTTTATTTTTATTTCTAAATAGGATCATATTCACAGGACAGGGTTTAAAACTTAAACATATCTTTTTGGGGGACACAGTTGAATCCGTAACACCTACTAATATCCTCTTCCTATATGACTGTTTTTTTTGTTCTGCCAATATGGAAAATAAAAGAGATTGCCTTATATCTTCACTCTAAAAGACACTTTCTGCCGGGAATATATCACACATGGCATAAATTTCCAGCCTCTCCCACTAAGCTTGGAAATTTCTGACTACTCTCTTGTGCAACTGAAGAGCCACAACATGTCACACTAACTTCCATCCAGGCAATGCACTGTTCTCAGGGCTGTTGTGCACATAAATAGGGGTTGTACATTGCACAAATCCAGGAGATTTCATGTACATAAATGGCAACCCTCCTTTTCCAAAAGAGAAGGCCAACATTGAGGTGGATGTCTGAGAGTGGACTCTAGATTCAGTGGTCAGCACAATCAACTGATGGTCCCATACTGTTAAGTGGCTTACACACACACACACACACACACACACAAATGAATAGTGATACTTAATATCAGAAGCAGCAAGTGTTGCAGACAATTAAAATAGCAACAATAATTACTGATAACTGAGCAGCTACTAGTCTTTCTTTATTCAATAACTTGAAACTCATTAACATATTATCTGTTACATATAAGGACAGTAAGAATCAGCAGGGTTAACATAAAATCTAGAAGACCAAGTCATGAAAGACTTTGGTGAATAAGAGCAAGAGGGGACACATACTGGTGCTAAATAAGAAACAAGTTATATTTATGACAAGGGACAACATAAAAGTTGTTCTCACTAAAGACAACATTTTTTACAAGGAACAAATCAATAGGAAATACTCAAAGAAAAACATTTTGAGAAAATGTTTAAGTGTCCAATACCTAACCAAGCTTGACAGAATATCTCATTTTCCAATTATAGTTTTATAAAGCTTCACTTTCCTCTGGTAGAGAAGAAACCATTATTTTCTCTTCTGTTCCCATTTGGAATGTTCATTGGGTGGTAGAAGTAGAAATGTTCAAATTTCTCTGTTTGTTTCTTCATCTTCTTTATGCCTCCTCTCAACAATGTCCTGTGCTGAGTCATATGATAACATCAACCTTTCCTGGAATGTCTGTTCTAGGTGGTGAAAACACTCTCAGTTTATTGGGTAAGGGAACTTGTGAGCAAACATGCTCCCTGCTGTCAATTTGCAAAGATAAAAATATATACAAGATTGGGAACTCAGTAAATCATGGAGCTATCAAAAGTGAGATCAGAACCTGGAGCTCCTAGCTGTGATACTAGGCTATCTCTTTGGTGATCCATTTCTGTTTCTTAAATGTCCTTAAAAGATTACAATAGTTCATTCAAAAATACATCCTGTGCCAACCTCCCACACCTTATTATGAATCTTTAATTGTGTCTTGCCTTATTTTGATTACAGTGAAAGATATTAATATTAGCGTAGAGTTGAGCCAGACAGGTGACAGCAAGAACTGAACTGATTTAACAATGAGATATTCATATTTTCATACACAACTCAGAAAGGAATAATACATCACCCTTTCTACTATTCTAAACTTCAATAGGTGAATTTTGCTTTCTTTGCCTACTGTTGTCACTAAGGAATATTATCATGGCAGCATTGTATATGAAAATTCTCCATATTTTTAATGTAACATTTATGTACTCTAAAGCTTCTTTAAAAATAAAAAAAATTATGGGAAAAAAAATAAAAATAAAAAAAAAATATCATGGCAGCAAGACCCCACAGTTGTTTGTCAAGAAAATTCACAAACTCACTATTCATTGATTGATTCATTCATTCAACATATATTTGTTGAGTACTTACTATGTGTTAAACATGGTTATAGGAATTATGGATAGAGTAGAAAATAAAAAATATAATACCCCTTATTTAATGGCAATGAACAAAGGGAAGAGAATATTAACAAACAAAAATAAATAAATGTAAATAAGCATGTAAAAACAAAATCTTGCTCTGGGATGTGCTATGCAAGGAATTGAAAAATGGTGATGAGTAGTGGGTACAGCTAGTTCAGACCATGTAAACACAGAGGATCTTCTGGAAAATAAATATTTAAGTTTAGATCAAATTTGTGAAGTTCTTTGAAAAGAACTTTCCAAGCAGAGGAAATATCCAATACTTGTTATTAACTAGTGTTCCTTGGGCTAGTGTTAACCTTTATGCTTCAATTTACTCATCTGTAAAAGTAAGATAATAATAAGATTAACTCCGTGGGTTGTCATGAGGAGAAAATTAATCAATGCATATAAAAAGCTGTGCCCACCATGTTGGAAGGGGTCACTAAACATTAACTGTTGCCATTTTACTATAATTATTATTATAACTTTCCTCTTCCAGTTCCAATTTCCTTCCAAGGAGTGATGGCCATAGGTAAAAAGATAAGCAGTGTGGATTCACAAGCACATAGTTTATTTACATAACTATGACCACAAGAGAGAGGAAGATAACACATCACTTTTATTTGGAAAATTCTAGTTTTCACAGACTCAAAATAATCAGTTTATTTAAAACACTTATCCATTCCCTTATAGTCTCATCATTTTCCCACTTCATAAACCCTTCCCAAATTTCTCCTGGGACTATTTGCCCTCTAATTACAGTCTACTATATTGGTACATGGATTTTCTCTTTATGATATCATTAAGATGATATGGCATCCCCAAAACTGTGGCAAGCTAGAGGTTGAGAAGTTCACTCTTAACAAAACTCATTCTTTCAATTTGGCTGTACCTCAAGTGTATTTATCTCTTGTCATTATTATAATTATAAGAATTAAATACACAAAATAAGATTTCACCGTATCTCCTAGTGTTTTACTGGAAGATAAAGCTTCTAGTCTAAGCTCACTGACTTTAGTAGATTGTATCCTAATTACAAACAATATTTCCAAAAATTTTGCAAGGTATTTCCAATCTTGCAAAAAAAAAAATCACATAATTATACTTTATAAAACCTCTAGCAAAATACGTTTTATATACTTAATTCTGATCTTAAAAAATTTCCTTGTCCTGTGCAATAGATTTCTATTTTCTTCAGATTTTTGCAATACTCCTCATTCTATGCTTGTTTCTAATCACGTAATCCATATTTTCCCATTAACTTCTGTTTAGACGGTATTATTTTGCTGATACCACTTACCACATTACAACTATGTTCAAGAATCTAGAATGTGACTATCACCAAGGTTTTCGGTTCAGAAAACATATATACACAATTTAAGGTAATCCATTAACATGAAGATGACAAAATAAATTGTCATCAATAATTTAATCAACACTAAATTTTAAAAGTTATATCAAGTTAAGTAAATATAACCTTAATTATGAATTATGTAAAATGAAAGTTTTCTTACTAGAAAACTGGTAAGGATCATTAGATTTTAACTGATTATGTCAATATTTACACAAAATATTAAGTTCTAAATAATCCAATTAAAAAACTAAATTGTCAGTCTGGATGTAACCAATGACTGCAGTGATATGCCTATTTCCATCAACCCTTACTGTTTCTATGAATACTATCCCAATAGCTAATCTTTTATCTCTGTGTCCCTTTGCCTGGTGGCATTCTTTGGCTATAGCAGCCTGTTCTTCCACGTGCCTCCCAGGGGTAGTCCTCAACAAAGCATTCACCAGAGTTGGTGAATAAATGTCACATTTCCGTTATCCTTTGAAGTATGGAAATTAGCTCGAATGTATGAATTCTACACTGTCAGCCAGAGACCCAAGTTGGATTAAGTTCATGTTACCAATTGTGGTTTCCTTTCTTTTCCTATCTAATCTCTCCTATTCCTTGAAAATGACTCATAGGATCATCACTGGAACAAAATATGTGTTTTGAAACCTTCATCTCAGAATGTCCTCTTGGGAAACCCAAACTATTTTGTGGTTTGAAAATACCAAAACTAACTGAATAATACATATTTGAAGATAGATTTGAAAAGATAACAAAAGTTCGAAAGTAAAATGATGAAACATATACAATAAAAACATTTAAAAAGGAAGCTTATGTAGCTATACTGATATAATTAAAAGTTATTTTAAAGGTAAGAAGTCTTTCCAGAGATGAAGAAGGACCTGCCTCCGTAACAAAGGTCTCAATTCATCAAAAAGCTATATATCATAAATCTGTATAACATAGTTTCAGAAAAAGAAATATAATAACTATAAATCTGTATATTTTTAAAATAAGGCAAAATTATTGAATTAAAAGAAGGGACAAGTACATAATCAATGTGGGAGAAATTTATTAGTTTCAACATAATTGAGAAAAAAAGCAAATAATAAATTCAGTCTTCAATGATAAAAAAAATTCTAAATAATAAAGCTAAGAAATAATCTAACCTAACTGAGGACACAATGAAGATACTTGTTCACATTTATATACAGAACACAGGTTTGAACAATGACAGGTTTTATATTAAATAAGTTTCTATTAAATATTTCCCAAAATATCTATATACAGAGCCATAAAGAAAAACATACCAAATATCAAAGGATTGAATTCAACAAGAATGTATTCCCTTACTAAAGTAGAATAAAGCTAGAAATTAATAAAAAAAGAAAACTATAAACTATCCCAACTTCTTGAATAAAAAACCTACACACATGGAAGGGGATGTGGCTCTAGCACTTGAACACCTGCCTCCCACATCGGAGGTCCTGGGTTCAGTTCCTGGTGCTTCCTAAAGAAAAAACAGACAACGAGCCAACAATGAGCAAAACACAATGAGTAGCCAATGAGCAAAAACAATGAGCAAAATAAACAATGAGCAAACAAATGAGGGAGCCATCTTAGGCGGGGGACTACTTCTAAATAATTTAAAAATCAAGTAATAAATCACAACAGAAATTAGATAATATTTTGCACCAAATTATAATAAAACATTATATGAAAACTTGTTGATTCAGTTAAAGTAATACTTAGTGAAAAATTTTAGTGCTAAATATATATATTCTGAAAAAATGAAAGGGAGAAAATTAATGTCTCCATATCAAGAAGTTAGAATAAAGGAAATCAGACATAAACAAAGTGGAATAAGGTAATAATAAAGGTAATAAGAGAAGTTTATGAAATAAAAAATCATACTTTGGGAAAATTTTCAACAAAGTGAAAAGCTGATTATTTGGAAAAAAATAGTAAGTACAAAAATATCAAGCAAGACTCATTAGAAAAAAATGAGAAGAAATTAAATTTCCAGCATAACACATGAAAACACAGATATTCCTGCACACATACTGACATGTTAAATGGTAATAAGAAACAGTAGAATGTACATTTATCTCAAATGCACATGGATATTCATGAAAATAGATAACATCCTGGACCAAAAAACACACTTTTACATATTTGAAAGAATAGAAATCATACAAAATATGTTCTCAGATCACAATGGAATTAAACTAAAAATCAACAACACAAAGGGAGCTGAAATATCTCAAAATATTTGGACACTAAAAAACACACTTCTAAATAACACATAAGGCAAAGAGCTCTCAAGACAAATTAAAATATTTTTGAATTAAATGAAAATGAAAAATACAACTTATCAAAATTTGTGAGAAGAGGCAAAAGCAGCATTTTGAGGGACATGTACAGCATTGAATGCATATATTAGAAAAGAAAAAAAAATCTAAAACAAATAATAAGTTTCTACTTGAGGAAATTAAGTAAAGAAGAGCAAAATAAGCCCATAAAAACTGAATAAAATAAATAAAAATTAAAGCAACAATCAATGAAATAGAAAACAGCAAGAACAAAAGCTACAATAAAATTAATAAACCTTGAGCTAACCAAGAAAAAAAGAGAGAAAACACAAATTACTAATTTCAGAAATGAAAGACTGACCATCACTACTGACGTCATGGACATTTAAAGGAATATAAAAGAATACTATGAACCACTCAATGACCACTGATATGATAACTTAGATTAAATACACTAATTCCTTAAAAGACACATTCATCAAAACTCACACAAGGAGAAAGAGATATTCTGAATAAACCTATATCTATTAAAGAAATTGAATCAACAATTTCTTTCAAAACAGAAACAGGTCCTGATGATTTCACCAACAAATTCTACTAAGCATTTAAAGAAGAAATGATCCAATTTTCTACAATTTTGTCCAGAAAATAGAAACAGTGGAAACACTTCCCAACTCATTCTATGAAGCCAAGATTACCTTAATGAAAAAAAGCAGATAATGGGAGAAGGGAAAACTACATACCAACAACTCTCATGAACATAAAGGAAAACAAATTTTCAAGAAAACTATTAGCAAATCAAAACCAACAATGTATAAAAATAATTATAGACCATGACCACATGGAATTTATTCCAGATATGAAAGGCTGGTTCAACATTTGAAATTCAATAAATGTAATCCACCAAATAACATGCTAAAGAAGAAAAATCATAAGGTTATACCAATAGATTCAAAAAAAGTCTTTGACAAAACCTAGCACCCATTCATGATAAAAAAAAAAAAGAAAGAAAAA
>JAQZBX010016383.1:0-36536 GCA_029593785.1 Cabassous unicinctus | reverse complement strand
TTCAGCTGTGAAGCCATCTGGTACTGGGCTCTTCTTAGTTGGGAGGTTTTTGATGACTGAGTCTATCTCTTTACTTGTAATTGTATTTTTAAGTTCACAATTTCTTCTTTCATCAATGTAGGCTGTTTGTGAGTTTCTAGAAACTTGTCCATTTCTCTAGATTATCATTCTTCTTGGCATATAATTTTTCAAAGTATCCTCTTATGATACTCTTTATTCTGTGGGGTCAGTAGTCATATCACCTAGCTCATTCCTTATTTTGTGTATTTGCATCTGTTCTCTCTTTTTCTTTGTTAGTCTCACTAACGGTTTGTTAATTTTGTTGATCTTCTTGAAGAACCAGCTTTTGCTTTTGTTTATTTTTTTCTAGTGCTTTCTTATTCTCTATTTCATTTAGTTCTGCTCTTATCTTTGTTATTTCCTTCTTTCTTCTTCCTTTTGGTTTAGTTATTTGTTGTTTTTCCAATTCCTCCAAGTGTGCAGTTAGGTCTTCAATTTTAGCTCTTTCTTCTTTTTTAATATATGTATTTATGGCTATGGACTTCCCTCTCAGGACAGCTTTCACTGCATCCCATAGGATTTGGTATGCTGTGTTGTCATTTTCATTAGTTTCAAGGTAGTTCCTGATTTCATTTGAGATTTCCTCCTTGACCCACTGTTTGTCTAACAGTCTGTTGTTTAACTTCCATATCTTTGTGCCTAACCTGTTTCTCTGGCCCTTAGTGATTTCCAATTGCATTCCATTGTGTTCAGAGAAATTACGTTGTATAATCTCAATCTTTCTGAATTCATTGAGAGTTGTTCTGTGGCCTTGCATGTGGTCTATCTTGGAGTATGACCCATGTGACCTCGAGAGGAATCTAAATCCTGCTGCATTGGGGTGTAATGTTCTGTATGTCTATTAAGTCCCGGTCCTCTAATGTATTGTTCAGTGCCTTTGTTTCTTTATTGATTCTCTGTCTAGATGTTCTGTCTAATGATGATAATAGTGTATTAAAGTCCCCCGCTATAATTGTAGAGGCATTTATTTCTCCACTTTTTTTTCCAGACTTTGCCTAATGTATTTTGAGGCACCCCGATTAAGTGCATAAATGTTTATGATTGTTCTCTCTTCTTGAGAAATTACCCCTTTTCCTAATATATAGGGTCCATCTTTGTCTCTTACAATAGTTTTGCATTTAAAGTCTATTTTGTCTGATATTAGAATAGCTACTCCTGCCCTTTTTTGGCTATTGTTAGTTTGTAAAATTTTTTTCCAGCCATTCGCTTTCAGCCTTCTTGAATCCCTGGGTCGAAGGTGGGTTTCTTGTGGACAGCATATAAATGGACCATATTTCCTTATCCATTCTGCCAATCTGTGTCTTTTGAGTGGTGATTTAATCCCTTAACCTTCAGTGTTATTATGCACAATGAATTTCTTACTTCAGCAATATTTCTTTGGGTTAATGTATGTCATATGTTCTTTTGTTTCTCTTTTTATCTTTTTAGTTGTTTTTAAACTCTCCTTGAACTCTTTCTCCTTTGTTTTTTCCTTTCAACTTGCAGAACTTCCTTTAGTATTTCTTGAAGTGTAGGTTTCTTATTGACATACTCTCTTAATTTCTGTTCATCTGTGAATATTTTGAACTCTCCATCATTTCTGAATGCCAGTTTTGCTGGATAAAGAATTCCTTGCTGGAAGTTTTTTTCTTTTAGTACTTTTTCTATGTCATACCACTGTCCTGTTACCTATATTTTCAGATTGGAAATCAGCATTTAGTCTTATTGTGCTTCCCTTGTATGTGATGGTTCTCTTCTCTCTTGGTGCCTTGAGTATTTTATCTTTGTCTTGAGCACTGGACATTTTCACAAGTATATGTCTTGGTGTTGGCCTGTTGGGATTTATACTGTTTGCGGTGCACTGGTCTTCCTGAATCTGCACAGCCATCTCTCTCAATAGGGTTGGGAAGTATTCAACCATTATTTCCTTCAACACTCCTTCTGTTCCCTTTCCCGTCTCTTCTCCTTCTGGGATGCCCATAATGTGTATGTTTGTGTGTTTTGTGTTGTCAGTTAAATCAATGAGTCCCTGCTGGATTTTTTCTATTTTTTGGTCTATCTGTTCTACTATCTGTTTGACTTCAGATGTATTGTCTTCCACATCACTAATTCTTTCTTCTGCTTGTTCAAATCTGCTGTTATGTGAATCCAGCATCTTTTTGATTTCTTGCATTGAGCCATTGATCACCATCATATCCGTTATCTTTTTGTGTATGTTTACAATTTCTTCAGTATGTTCTCCCAGTGTCTTCTTTATATCATTAATCTCTTCCTTCGCTTCATTAAGTTGGTCCATGATATTTGTTTGGAAAGCTTTGATTAGTTGTTCGATTTTCTGCATATATTCCTGGTTTTCAGTTTGTTCATTGGAGTGGTCCATGTTTTCCAATTTCTCAGTGTGGTTTGTAATTTTTTGTTGCCCTCTTGTAACCTTTTTATCTTGATGGGTTTATTCAGTTGATTAGCTTCTCTCTCTGCTCTAGAGTTTTATTTACCTGGTGGTTGTGTGTGTGTGTGTTAAGTTTTCCCTTTGACACTTTTTCTTCTTATTTTATTTCCTTTCTTCTTTCTATGCAACCTTGAAGGCAAAAGATAACCCCAAAAGAGTTGAAAGATGTGAGAAAGGAAGAAGGATAATAGTAATATTGATAAAAGTTAAAAGAGGGGCCACATAAGACTTAGTGAAATGAATATTTAACTCATGTAGGCAGTGTAGAGTAATAGGAAAAAAGTGGAGTACCTACAATGGACTAGGAAACTAAATAGAGGAATATATATATAATGATTTAGAAGGCTAGTATGATGTGGAGGGAGAGAAATAGTGAAGAAAGGGTTGAAAGCAAAAAGTTAATATTAATAAAAATAAGAAAACAGAAAAGATAGAATAGAAATTGATACCCTTAAGTTGTGGGATAATGAAAAAACCTGGTGTGTAAGAAGTATAACAGAAAACAGAAGGCAGAAAGATGAAGGAAGGTGAATAGATAGCTTGGGAGGCAAAATCAGTATAGATAGAGAATGAAAAATCACTGAAGAAGAAGCACATCAAAGAAGAGACAAGCTCGCAGCACCTAATTAAAAAGAAAAAAAAAGGAGGAGGGGAGGAAAGAGGAAAGAAAAGCAAGAGACAACAAATAAACAGAGAAAAACGGAACAACCACACAAGCAAGCAGTCAAACAAAGTTAAGGAGGAACAGTGTTCCTTCTAGGGTTCTTGTGGAATCTCTCAGCCTGCTTGTGTTTATCAATCAATTTCTCTGCAGGGTTCTATCTGCAGGTTTTGAGGGAGATTTTAGCTATTAAACTAAATTAAAAAGAAGAATTCATTTTTTTAAAGTGTCTGTCTTTTTATGTTTTATTTTTTGTCGAGATAGGGGGCCCAAAAAATTCCTCTTCTATACCACCCCCTTCACTGAGGGGACCCTAACTAAGGCTCGTGGAAACTAAACAAGCACTTCCCACTTCCTGGTCTCCCCAGGGAAGCTGAAGCTCTGATGCTTGTCAGTGCAGAACGATAAAATTTGCTGACTTCACCCCCTCTGGAGCGAAGCCTCAGAGTCACCGGGCTGCTGGGTAAATCAGGCTTCCTCAGTAGATTCCCCTCTCCCCTCAGCCTGGCGCTGCTTCAAGCTAGCTTATCCGCTCCCCAAAGCTATGAGGGGGTCCAGGCAGCCAAATCCACAGAAGGTAAACCCCTCTCCACCTTCTATCTGAACCCTCCCTCTCTCAGAGAATGCTCGCTCACACCGGGTTGCCATGCGGAAGTTGCTGCTTAAACCAGCCTTTTTCACTGAGGGTGGGGCTCAACCATCTGTGTTAGCCAACACAGGCAGGCATAAAACCCATGAATCTCTACTGATAAGCCCATGCCATCAAACTGCCTGCAGATAGATGTCCCAAGCTTCTTGCTCTGTGCACCCACAACACAGACCCCTGGGCAGGACCCTGTCCACAATCGGCCGTCCTCTGACAGCTAGCCAGCAAGTGCCCTCCGAAACCAACACCGTCTTGCCTCTCTCTCCTGGAATTTATTTTTGATTCTTCTATTCCCCTGTGTTTAAATGAGATGGATATTCTGACTATCAGAAGGAGGTACAGATTTAGTTTAAGAAGGTTAAGAGAGCTTTTCCAGTTTCATGCTCAATGACTCACCCTCTTCTTTAATGATGGATCTAAAATATTTCCTTAGTGTAGAACTACTTTAACTCTTGGAGTTAATTTACCTTTGCCTGCCTTTTGAGTTTTTTCCATTTGCATTTTATTATTTGCTTCTTTTATCTCTCCTTCTAAAGGAAGGCTTTCTCAAATGTCTGGTAATCTTTATTATCCTCTCATAATTAAAAAGGGGTTACTGAAATGGAATCCTAGTGTTATGTTGTATCTGTTTTTTCAGATTTGTTTCTGAACTCACTTCATCACAGAGGAACACCTACACCTCTCTATAATATATTAGACTCCAACAATAATGTGTCCTGTATTCCTTTTCTCAGTCTTGATCCTCTTAATGGTGTTTATACTTCTTGAATTGTTGATTTGTTGTTTTTCTCCCCTACTTGGTACACTTCCAAATGTACTTTTGAATAAATTAACAATTAAATGATTATATATATATCATTTCACTACTCCAAATATCACTTTAGTTATCTAACCAATGAGAAGTTTTCACCAGATCTGTTGTTTCAAACCTGGCTGCTTACCAGAAGCAACTAGAAAATGAGAAAAAAAAATTCTAATGGCTTTCCCTTATCTACTGTATTAGTTTACCAAAGGTCTGCTCATGCAAAGTACAAGAATTGGGTTGGCTTTTACAATGGGGATGTTAACTAGAGGTAAAAGCTTACAGTTTCCAAGACTGAAATGTCCAAATCAAGGTACTATCAGAGATGCTTTCTTATCAAGTTCACCTACTGTTGATGCTAGAGTCCTGCCATGTGGGGAACCTCTTCTTTCCCTTCCAGAATCTACAGTCTCCCAGAGTTCAGCCGTGGGCAACTAGGTATAGGGCTTATTTCCTCAGCCATGGACTGCGGGTGGGTCCAGCCCCTCAGGGTCCTCTTTCCATTCCTCTGTGCTCTGTTGGATCCAGACTCCAAAACTGCTCTCAGCTTCTTGGGACTTCTATACTTTCTTGAAGTCCCCTCTCACATGGCAGGATCAAATTATCTGTGGGCAGCTTCCTTTATCTGTGTGTCTCATTCTCTGTATCTCCATTCATTGAAATGAGTAGCTTTAAGTTGATAATAGTCTTGATAATGCTTCTTATTTTTCTACAATTTGTCCTTTACTTCATTATGTTACATTGTATTATTTATATATATAAAATAATATAGAATTCTCTACATTACTCATAATATACAATATGGAATATGCCAGCCCATATTAGATATCAAAGCCATCAAGATGAATAAGTAAAAGTTGTGCCCTACATTAAGGGAGTGAATACTCGAGAGAAAAATTTGCAATTTTTCACCATTTCTTTATCAAAATTAAAATAATATTAAAATCTCCTTAAACCACTGGAGAAAAAAATCTGTTTGATTTCAGAAATTTTTGTATTGGAGTGTTAATTAGTTGATTCATTCATTCAATCATTCATTCGCAGTTAGTCAGTAAATATGTTCAGAGCATCTACCTTTCCTGAGTATTACTTTAAAAGCTGATTATACAAAGGTGCACTATTCTGACATACCCATTACTCTTAAGCAAATAGACAAGAAAATGCCAAAATAAAAGTAAAATAATTATTGGGCTTATATATATATATATATTCACACACACACACACACAAAGACACACAACTTTTAAAACATTTATTGTAGAAACATATATACATATACACACACACACACATATATATATGGTTTCTCTCTATGTTTTCTTCTAAGGGTTTTATGTTTTTAGCTCTTATGCTTTGGTCACTGATCCATTTTGAGTTGTATCTTATATATGGTATTAGCTAAAGTTAAAACTTCATTCTTTTCCATATGTATATCCAGTTTTCCCAGCTTCATTTATTGAGGAGACCATTCTTTCTCCCAATTAATGTACTTAAAACCCATGGCAAAAAAATCTTTCTGCCATAGATATATGGGTTTATTTCTGAACTCTTAATTTTATTCCATTGGTTATATTTATGCCATTATATAACTGTTTTTATTACTACAGATTTACTGTAACTTTTGAAAACAGAAATTAGAAGTATGGTAGTCTTAATAATGGACCTCAAAGAAATGCATATGTTTTATCTTATTCTGCATTACCATGGGTGTTTACTCCTGTAAATGAGTCCTTTAAAGATGTTATTTTTAATTAAGATGGTACCAAAATGAGTCAGGGTGGGCCTCAATCCAGATTATCAGTGTCAGCAGAAGGAATATGGATGTAGTTTTAGAAAGCCTAGGGAGATGCCAAAAGGTAAAGGTGAATGGAAAACAGAAAGGAGAGAGAAATTGCTATGTGATAGGAGACAGTAATATAAGCAAAAGAACTCCAAGAACTCTATACAAGCCACTGCCTGAATGTATAGATTTTGTGGAGACAGCACTGCCTTGCAAGTCCCTTATTTGGGATTTCTAGCTTTTGAAACCATGAGTCAATATATTTTTTTCTGTTTGAGCCAACCAAATTGTCAGAGCTGCTTTACAGCATGTTTGAGACCTTCAACTTTATTCTTCTTTTTCAATATTGATTTTGTTATTCAAGTCCCTTTGCAAAACTTCATTGAAATTTAAGGATTGGCTTTTCCATTTCTGCAAAAATAGCTGATAGATTTTGATAGTTAAAGCAAGATCCCTTTGGGTGATACTGACATCTTAACAATGTGAAGTCTTCTTATCCATGAAAATGGGATGTCTTGCCATTTATGTAATTTTAATTGTGTAATTTAATTTTTTAACAGTGTCTTGTATTTGTTGGTACACAAATCCTTTGTCAGACAGGAAAATAGTCCTATCTATCTCCCAGCACTTTCAGGCAGAATAGTGAGAAAACTATGACAAAATATTTAGCACAATTCTGGGTACAATTAGACAAGAAATTCATTTTTCTATACAAGAATAACAAAGATATTAAACTTTAATGAACCCCAAGTGCAATAAATATAAAATTTGTTTTAAACAAAAGCAAGTTTTAAACAATTTAAGAAAAAGAAGGATAAGCTGGAAAGCAAAGGAAGTACAAAGAGAGTAAAATAATGAGAAGAATCTGAACAAATATAAGTCACCACAATAGGAAAACACTAGTTTATTTTGGCTTCAAAAACAGGTAGCTGGAGGTCACTCTCATTCATCAATTTCTTAAGTCAAATCTTTTATACCATCAGAAAAAAATATTTTTACAATATCATATACATATATAATAATTATCTCCTTATATTTATCCAATATTTAAAATAGATCAGTGACTAAATAATTTAATAGCTTCATCAAACAATTCTAAGATCCTCAATGGGTTCTGGTGATTTTGTATCTCTGAACTTTGTCACAAGAAAAACATTTAAGATCTGAAACTTTTCAGTATTTATGAACAAAATTTAAGTAATTCTTAAATGAAACATTTAACAAAGAGTGGGCCCTTAACAGCAAATGAAATTTTACAAACAATTAATCTCTTAAAATTTTTCCCAGTAAAAGATGAAAGCAACAAAATAAATGGCACCAAAGAATCTCACCAGTGTGACTGAAATCCTACTCCTGGTAGTTTCATAGCATCCATTGTTCCATATTTCTCTTTTCTTTGAGTCCTGGTTAGTTATTATCTGACCATGGCTAGGAATCTGGGCATCATCACCCTCACCAGGACTGACTATCAACTTCAAGTCCCCATGAGGTTTTTTCTATGATACCTGACTATCATCAACTTAGCACGTCTACCATCATTGCTCCTAAAATGCTGGTCAATTTAATGTGGGTTAAGGAAAAAAAACAACATATCTTATTTGTGGTTGTGCAGCCTAACTGAGTGGATTTTAGTTTTTATTTTGGCTGTAATGACCTATAACTGCTATGTGGCTATTTGCAACTGTTTATTCTACATGATATATGTCCTGACAGATCTGCTTTATTCTTACTGTACTTGTACAGTCTGACCACCTCACTGTCTTCTCTTGTGTGTTCTCTGTGTCATACTGTTCTTCGAGTATAATCAATCATTTTTATTGTGATTATGTCCTTTCATTAACATTACCTTGTTTTGCTACCTACATTCCAGAAACAGCAATGTTCAACTTTTAGAGAAGTAATTTATTTTTCATGATCATTGTTGTGATATCCTCTTCCACATTGTCCTTGCTATTTGTTGCTCAGAAAGAGGACAAAAAGCCTTTTATATGTATGCTTCTCACGTGATTGTTGTCTCTGTGTTCTATTTATTTGCATTCATTTATTTGCATCCAATGCCAATCCTGTATTAGATACTGATAAAATGTCCTGGATTTTTTACACCCTAGTTATGCCAATACTGAGTCCTCTAATTACAGTCAAAGGAACAAGGATGTGAAGGATGCACTGAAGAGATTCCTGAATAACCCTTGCAACTCTTTCAAATGATGGCAAATTTAAGGGTTTAAATTTGCTACTGAAAATTCTGTTATTGAATGAAGAGGTAAAAATGCCTACTTTTCCTTTAATTTAATTTTAATGGGAAAAAATCTTAATTTATCTTATTCCAACCCAAAGCATCCAATCTTTACAGACACAAAAATGTAACAATTTTAAAATTAAAACAAACATGTCATAAACAATAATTTGAAAGTAAATAATTACATCCAAATTAAGAAAGTGTGTAATTTTTAAACATGGAACAGATAGCAAGATCATTCTCTTTACCCTTCACATCTCTCATTTAATGATTAAATGTTTTGTGAATAGTTTTTCTTCTTTATTACACCATTTTTCCATCAATTTCATAATCTTTTGTGGGTCCATTGCTATCTTGCACTTTAAAGTCAATTTATATCACAGAAAAAATAAAACCAGAGGCTGGTGCAGCAAGCTGATACAACAAGATGACGCAATGAATGATGCAGCAAAATGATGAAGTGAGGAGACACAAGGAGGAAACACAATGACATACACAACAAGCAGGGAGTGGAGGTGGCTCAAGTGATTGGGCATCTCCTCCCTCATGGCAGGTCTTGAGTTTGGTTCCTGTGCCTCCTAAAGAGCAGACAGAGAGCAGACAGTGAGCACAAACAATGAGGAGTGGAGGGAGGAGAAATAAATAAATAAAACAAATCATTAAAAAAAATAAATGGAAATAGGACATATAGAAAAACATTCTGGGAAAAATAAAAAATGTAAAAGGGTTTTATCTTTCATTCTTCTCATACAGTCCAAGCAAACTGTTTGTGTTCATCCTAATAGGCATACAGCTAAGTTTTTCCCATTTAATATTCTTACACTAAATCTTGCATGGGACACACATTGAAACTCTTTAAGAACATGAGATTAAGAAAAAGCAGCACTTTCCCAAATTCAAAAGTACGATAAGTGCCATTTTGCAAATTTAAACCCAAATCTAAGTGACTGAAAGCCCATGCCATTTTCATTGATGATGCTTTTAGTATTTCTTTTTGTTTTGAAAGTCTGTGATTTTATATCTCAATATTCAATATGCATCTCAATACTCTCTGGTTGTAAAGACTTTTATATAGCATTAATAACTATAAAGAAGAAGTTAGCACTTACTATGATTCTGTACTTTTTAAATGCAAAATTTAAGAATTTTTAATTTCCAAAATGAGATTTTCTTTTCCCTTAAGATTTATATAAGTTTGGCTTAAACAGCATATTCTTCTCTCCAGAATTTCACAGATCCTAATTCCAGATGTCTGCACTGCCATAAGCCTCTAAGCAAAGTACAAGTTTATATCATAATATTGGGCCTCCTTATTCTAAGAGTAATTTAAGGACTTTCCCACAAAAGAATTCTCCCCTTGCCCTTCATTTCTACATTCCCATAACCTTATACCATTTAAATGGTTCATAGCGCTTTCTAATTTTATCCTTTTCCAGTCTTCGTTTTCTTTCTAACATCTCCATCAAGAAGCACAAAATTTTATTTCCTTCTCTCAAATAGAGTTATTACTCTAGGTAACTGGGGATTCTTCCAAAAATTGTGATCTCAGTTGTCAACTTCTATTCCAAGCTACTGTATCTGATAGGTTTTTTCTCTTTACTGCTTATCAAGGCATTTTACAAGAAAAAAGGATTTTCTGGGCTGGGGTAGCTTTGTGGATACAGTAGTTGTGAAAAATTTGTGTTAACTAAAACGTAAATGTCAAAAAGCCACCTTTTTAAAGAAAATAATTGAAGAAAATAAAACTTTCTAAAATATAGTTCAAAGACCTAATACATGACTGAATATTAATGGTTAATATTTACTCAATCACAAAAAAGTATTTATTTAGACATGGAGTCATGAGATTGTATCATGTTATTTAGAATCTTTTAAGAAAAATATGAAACTTTCATGTTCACATATGCATGCTTAAAATATTGCTTCTTCATCACAAAATAATCAACATGGTTGTCAACAAACAGTTCTTTGTAAGGGTATCTTCTCTTCCACTGTAATCACTTTTCTCATTCTTGCTTCTTCAGTCAGGCTGTTTCAATATTTCATCAACATGTTATTGTTCCTCAATTGGCAAATAACAAATTCTAAACCAGAAAACCATTCAGGACAAACACATAGTGATTAAATGAATGACTCACAGTGAGTGTGATGCTGAGATACCACATAGAAATTAGATTAGAATTTAGCAAATTCACCTTAAGTGACTGCAAGAAAGGATGAAAAAGAGTGTAGCTGTTTTTCCAGGAGGCATTTGGTAATCAGATAACCTGCCTCTGCTGTAGAGTGTGCATCAGATCTGTGTGATTTCAGAGACTGCTTTATTAGCATGATTCTATATTGTCCATTTTTTCTCTGCTAAAAATATGAAAATATTAAAGATATAGGAAAATTTTGTGTTTGTCTGTCTCTGTAAAAAAAAAAAAAATCCCTGAATATATTTGTTGTTATGGATTGTGCTTAATTGCATTTCAAATTTAGACCAGAATTTGGAAATTAAAAATATAGTAATAGATCAAGGCAAATAAATACAATTTAGGTTTTTTCAAAGATTTATTTTATTCATTTATTCCCTCACCATCATTGTTTGCGCTTGCTTTCTGCTATCTGAGTTGATTGATGTGTGCTCTTGGTGACTGTTCATCTTCTTTTTAGGAGGCACAGGAAACAGAACCTGAGACCTCCCAAGTGGGAGGGAGACACCCAATCCCTTGAGCTACATCAGCTCTTTGCTTGTTTTGTCTCTTACAGTGTTTCCTCATTGTGTCTCCTTGTTGCATCATCTCATTGAGTTAACCCATTATGTTGGCTGGCTGTCTTGCTTGTCTTCTTTAACAGGCACCAGGACCCGAACCTGGAACCTCTCATGTGGTAGTCAGGCACCCAACTGCTTGAGCCACATCCGTTTCCCTTCAATTTAGTTTTATCAAATTAAATCTGATTAAATTATTTTCTAAGTCCTTACCATATGTATAAGCAGCACATATTCATAAGTAGGATGTCAGAAGTCTGAAATCCTTGTATATTGATGCTGGAAAGTAGATTGCAAAAGTAATCTTGAAATGATCCATTAGAAATTAATTTGTGTATTTGTCCTGAAGCAGGGATCCACTCTTGGATGTATTTCACAGAGGTGTTCAATCACGGATTAGCAGAGAGAGACACAAAGTTTTTAATTGTGGTGATATATGTAGAATTCAGTAGTTAAGAGCTAACTGAATGTTTGCTACTAAAAAATGCATTTATTAAGTGGCAGTAGCTACAAATTATAGCAATATAATAATATTACCATAAAATTAGTGGAGATGAGAAGACAGCAAGTAATTGGTGCATATGTAGCAAAATTAAAAGATTTCAAAAACCTAGTTGAAAAAAGACCTTAGATATCAAAATGAAGTATGTTACAGCATATGCTTGCTCATTGAAATGTACATTATTTTTACTTTACTAAGATATATGCCTTTTTAAGGACCTCTATCAACCTTCTTTGAAGAGGTGCCTATATACGAAGGTGAACAGAAGTAGAATTGGGAATGAGGACTGATAATGATTATGAGATACAGAAATAAGGTAAGATGAAATTAATTCTGTTGTGAGATTAAAATGAAAGAAATAAAATAAGGGTAACACATATATTCATAATTTGTATAATTTTTGAATCTTTTAAAAACACTATAGGACATGCTAAAGAAATCTACCTTCATTCTCAGACATAAATCTTGGGAGAAACCATTGTGGAAAATGCTGAATATTGAAATAATTTTGTGGAGAGTAAAGTGTGTTTCAAACAAATAATCCAAATAAGTCAAGGTGTTTGAGAGAGGGTTGTACAAAATAACACAAGAAAGCAGAGAAATTACATACAAAAGAACGTTTCTCAATAGGGAAATCAAAGGTACCCTGGATAATTAACAAAGTCCCAGTGGCATTGTTTCCTGGTCTCATGCTTTCAGAATAATAACAGTTTATGTTTAAGCTGCCAAGGTTGTTTTTCAGGGAGAGACATAAATGCTTCTGATTTCAGTGAAGCTAGCAATCACGTGGGGGAGCAATAACACGTTCCTCGTTTGAGGTGAGTAAAGGACACCAATCTTCATGATTTTCAGATTATCTCCAGTGACAATTCTTGACTCGTGCTTTCAATGTAAATATGGAAATGACAATAGTACCAGTGCTAGAATTTTTATATTATATCATACATATTAATATTGTCATTTAATAACAATGTTTTCTAAAATAACTTGGCATTTTTAAGATCATTATTTTGCTCTTTGAAGGACGCAAGAAATTTGTTTCTATTTTGTTATTTCTGTATTGATCCCGGCAAAAAAAACAATGAAAATTCTGATGAGGAAAGAGGTAAGCACTTTTTTCCTGTTTTTTAAATAATTTTAATATGATTTTAAAGTTAGAGAAGTTGTCAGTTTACAGAAAAATGATTAATAAAATACAGGATTCTGATATACCACCCCACCACCAACATCTTGACTTGTATGTAATATTTGTTTCAGTTGATGATAGTACATTTTTATAATTATACAATTTATTAAAGTCAATATTTTAAAATAGGGTTCCCTGTTTGTGTTAGTGTAGTTCAATGGATTTTGTTTAAATTTTTATTTTTACCATATATACAATTAAACATTTCCCCTTTTAATCACAATATATTTCAGTCCTGCTAATTGTCTTCACAATGTTGTGCTACCAACACCACCATACCAACAACACCATCTAGTGTTTTTACTTAAGTTTCCATGTATTTTATCTCTTACATTTAAACTTATCTTTTTTATTTCATTTTCCTATTAATTATATTTGGCTATTATAGGGGCTTCATCTTCAAGGAAGGTTTCAATCACAGAAGGGTTACAGAGGGGGCAGGAGAAGAACATAGGTGGGGGTGTGTCTGGGATGGGGGTTTCATGGGAGGAAGTTCACCTGAATATGCATGAAAGATATATAAAATTCTTCAAATGATCAAGGGGTGTGGCATGGTCACAGTGGGTAGACAATCACTCAAGAAGCACTTTTTGAAAGCTTCATCTAGAATATGGTATTAGCAAAGATAGTGATGGTCAGGTTAGGGTTATTGATGTTGAGAAAGAGTTTATGTTTCAAATATAAATGTTTTTGATAAGAGCTTCCAGTTATTCAGTAATGTGTTATTAGCATTATTGTCTACTATTAATTGCATGTACAGAGTTTTATTTGTACCATGGATATCTTTGCTCTCATTTTATCAATACCATATACAAGACAGGGATTGTCAGAGATTAAATTCCCTCTTGAGTAGATCCTTTGACAAGGACTTGGAATATTATGTTTAACTGGTTGGTGATTCCTGGAAGAATAAATAGGGAATGGGGAATGTATGATAGGGAAGGAAGAAAAGATAATAAAGTGCAATAGAGAGCAAGTTACTGCTGTAAGCATGTGTGGCTCAATCACTTGAAAGGTTTTGACATGCCCTGCAGAAATATTCTTGGAGTTGTCCCAAGGACAATTGGGGAAGCTGCAGCTTCGACATAGCTACAAGCAACATCAGAGGTGGCTCAATATTAAAGGGAGTGGGGAGAAAGATGTTTGTACAACAGTGATATTTGCAATACTAAATTGATGACAAAATCAAAATAAAATAGTAAATACTTGGCTTAGGCTAATATACTCATCAGAGCACACAGCTCCAGACTTGTGTATTCCCTTTCCCTTCTCATAACACACATAAATGCATTAAGGGAAAAGTTCACCCTTATGTGCGTTCCATGTTACAAAGTTTATATATCACAAATAAAGAGAGAAAACCATTTTTGGGAATGGGAAAAGGATAGGATCTTCCCAAAGCTCTCCACAGTCCCCTGTATAATGACACAGCTGCAGTGCAAATAGTGTAGCTCAGCACATAGGATATTGTCCATGTATTTGAGAGTCTGGTATAATGGGATAAAATTATAGTGAGGCAGAACAGATCAATAATATCTTAAAAGAGCATCACTAGCTGCATAATCGTGATTTCACATTCAACCACAAATTTATATCATTCACTCATGTGCCTGTATGGTGGATTTAGTGTTTACTTATTGAGATAATACATATAATTTACACAATAATGAGTGGTACATTCATAAGGGCTCATGGCTTTGTTAGCTTTGATAGATGAGAGGAATATAAGTATTTGTCCTTTTTGTTTTATAATTTTAAATAATATGTATACATATCTCTCTGATACACTCACACAAAGACTCCAAGCCCTGATGTATTTTTAAATTTTTGTTTAAAGGAACTTTAGATTACATAAATGTTACATCAAAAATACAAGGGGCTCGCATATGCCCCACCCCATCCCACTCTCACCCTTTCTCACATTGACAACACCTCTCATTAGTGTGGCACATTTGTTACAATTTATGAACACATATTTAAGCATTGCTACTAACTGTGGACTATAGTTTACCTTATAATATGCACTCTTCTGTGCACAATTTTATAGGTTATGACAAAATGTATAATGGTCTTTATCCGTCATTGCAACATCATCCAGGACAATTCCAATGTCCTGAAAATGCCCCCATGTTACATCTCTTCTTCCCTCTCCTTCCCCTCAGAATCTCTGGTGGCTACTGCCTTTATATCAATTATAAAAATTTTTCCACTGCTAGAATAATAATGTGTCTATAATAGAATAATAATAATTCTACTTTAGTCCATTGTTCATTCCTCAATCATGAGAATTGTCATTCAAGATTCTTCCTTCCTTTCTACCTTTCTTCCTCCACACCCTTTAAATGTGAGCAGTATGATCTTGATCTGACCAATTTATTAATCTCAGTTAAGAAAATTTCCATATGAAATATCTGGAATAGGTAAATTTATAGAGACAGAAAATAGATTAGTGGTTACATTTTCAAGTTGATATTAATGATATATTGATGTTGTTCAGGATTTTTGCATCTGTATGTATAAAATGTTGGGCCACAAATAGCGTTTATACCTTTTCATAAAATAAGATTATGCAAAGTTCCTAGTATGAGTTGCAGAATTGTCTTTATTTGCATAATCCAGTGAGTTTGTACAAAATATGGATAATCTCTTCCTTAAAATTTCAGAAGCTCTTGTCTTCAAAGCAAACTGAAGCAAAAAAGTAGGGAAAATAAAGGTAGAGAAAATAAAAGCCTGAAATTAAAAATTATCCATTCAAAATGTTAGATGTACACTTGGTTGAACATGATATAAAGATATATCATTAAAATTGAAAATATAGCAAAAATCCTCTATTCCATTCACTGTCTTGCCCATGTACATTTTACAAGTAAAATTTGAGTACAATGTTTGAGGCATGAAATACCCACCTCCCCAGATTGCTTATTTCTTTTGCTTTAACTTTCACCATAATACTTTACATCGTGATAATATACCATGTGCTCACTCTTGAGGCATTTGAGGTAGACCACGTGCTTTAGAGGTTGCTTTATTTAATTGGATAAGTATTTTCATAGTGGTTTATTGGATAATTTTAGATGGTACAGTAAGAAATACATGTTAATAATTTTAAATTTTTCTTAAATTATGTTGTAAAATTACAAGAAAAGTTAAACTTTTTTTCATATATTGTTGTTTAGTCAAAGCTAATGAGGGAATGTCTGCTAATGTTTCTTTCTCAAACGGAATAAAATATAGTTGCAGGGATTATATTTGTACACATCAAAATCAGGAAGGTTATATATAAATATTGAAGTTTTTGATACATAATTATAATGTGAATTAAGAGCAATATGCTGAAGTTTTACCTATCATTATATAAAATCAATACACATTGTTCAAAACTCATACAGAATAATGGAATGATATATGTGCACAATAGAATGCATACTAGAATGAGAATACTAATTAAATGTGGCATTAAGAATGAGAGGAAGTAAATAAAATCTACTAGATAAGTTAATAATGCTTGGTTTTAGATATTTGGACTGAAATATAGGAGAGAGGAGCAAAAGGCTATTATTTTTATTATAATTTCTTCAAAAGTGTTGTATGTTTTAATTAATTATATGAATTTCTTAAAATAAAAAATATCAAAATAATATCAAGGTTTCCACAGTAGGCCAGACTTATCAAATGTGCTTTTCTGACAGAACTATGAAGTAATTGTATATATCCTGGGATGGTGACTCGTATCTGACATGGAAAAAACTCTGATATATATATATATATATATACACACACACACCCCATATGTTGTGATAGCATCTAAATGTGGTTTTATTGTCAATGATGAAAGTCAGCATTACTTTAAATTACTTAATCCAAAAGATTTTTAAATGGATTTATCTTACACATAATGACTTTGTATACTGAAATTTTACCAGGTGAGCCCTACTGAAATCCAATGACACTTCTAATATTTCTTCCTACAGTAAATTTCCCTTATGACCTTTATGGACACAAAATCAAACAGTGCTGAGTGAATTCCTTTTGACTGATATCACAGACATTCCCAAGCTGCAGGCTCCTTCTTTGGGCTGTTCCACATCATCTACGAGATCTCGGTGGTGGGGAACGCAGGCATGATCGTCCTCAGCAAGATGGACTCCAGAGTACAAACACCCATGTACTTCTTCCTCAGACACCTGGCTTGCATTCATCTTGGTTGAACAACAGCTGTGGGACCCCAAATG
This sequence comes from Cabassous unicinctus, assembly GCA_029593785.1. Taxonomy (NCBI): domain Eukaryota; kingdom Metazoa; phylum Chordata; class Mammalia; order Cingulata; family Chlamyphoridae; genus Cabassous; species Cabassous unicinctus. Next base: position 19,251 of record JAQZBX010016383.1, on the reverse strand, counting down.
TTGGGGAATTTTATAGTGGAATCAAAATAAAATCTCCTATAAATACTGTGCTACACAGATAGCTTTCTTCATCATGTTCATCATTAGTGAACTTTTTGTTTTTATAGCAAAGGCTTATGACCACTATGTGGCCATCTGTAACACTCTGCTCTACACAGTTGTGATGCCCCAGAAAGTATATTGGATACTGGTGGCAATCTCCTGTCTCTAAAGTGCCTTTCTGTCTCTGCTAACTAACATAAAGATTTTTATATCATCCTTCTATGGTTATAATGTCATTAGTTATTTCGACTGTGGCAGTCTTCCATTGTTAAGTTTGCTGTGCTCAAGCACAGGTGATATTGGGTTGATAATGCTGATCTTTTCAGCATTTAATCTAGTTTCTTCTCTTCTAATAGTCCTCTTGCTTTACATACTGATCCTTAAGGCTATCCTCAGGATGAACACTGCAGAAGGCAGGCAAAAGGACTTTTCCATGTGTGGATCTAACCTGACAGTGGTAGTTAATAAATGGGACCTTATTTTATCTGTATGTGCAGCCCAAGTCCAGTCACTCTTTTGAAACTGATAAAATGGCCTCTGTATTTTTCACCATGGTAATACCCATGTTTAATCCTGTGATCTATAGCTTAGGAACAATGAGGTCAAAGCTGTCCTACACAAATTCTGGAAATACCTGTGAAAATGTACTATTTAAGTTAAAGTTAGTATATATATACAATAAATTAGGCCATTTATAAAAGTTTATTATATGGCAAAAGTCTTTAGAAAGCACTAATGAATAAAAGATACAGAAAAAGTCAGTAATATCCTTGTGTTATTTTTTAAAAACCTGTATGGTATCCTCCTGTCTAATGGTTTGAAATTCCAGAAATTGTACAGAAACTAGCAAGGTTCTTGAGAATTTTGTATCAACAGAAACATTGCCAGCCTGGATTGAAATGTACAGAGATGGGATGAAATAAAGGAAGAATTACTTTAAGGACAGAATCAAGCAGATTCTACCCTCATGTACTGAGAAGGTGGGATATCTTCCCTATGTTTCTGAAAAGAAATGGCTGCCCCCCAGGTGTTTGGATAGATTGGGGCTGTCATCATTGTAGTCAGAGATGGTTTGGCTGTCAAGGTCATTTGGCCAAGAGGACAAAGCATCAAGACACAGACTACTCCCAAGCTCTGAAATCTGAATTTTTGCTTGAGATCTGTGACCCCCATTTTTTTTTCTTCCAGTTTCTTTTTACTTGGATGGGAATGCCTGTTCTATGCCTCATCACAAAATTGTATTTTGGAAGCAGATTACTTGTTTTTAGGTTTCATTGTTCTTCAATTGGGGAGGAATTTTATATTAGAATAAATCATAAACAAAGTGAAATTTTGATCAGATTTTGACTCTTGTTTGTATAAATAGAGCAAATTTGGACACAATAAAAGAGGAACAGATAAGGCTATATGATGAAGGCAGAGACAGAATTATATCACAGTTCAAGGAACATCATGGATTGCCAGCCACTGCAGAACTCTAAACATTTCAGAGGAAGAATGGTCCTGCCAATACTTTGATTTAGACATCTAGCCTTCCGAGCTCTGAAATAATAAATTTCTTTTATTTAAACAAACTGTCTATGGTACTTTCTTACAGTAGCCCTGGCAAACAAATCATGCAATGGATTTTATACCACAATTGAAGAATGAGAACGAAAAGGAAAGAGAAAGAGAAAGATGGATCTCATAGGCATAGTATTAAGTGTAAGAAACAATATATCCCCCAAAATACTTACACTGGTGTCTACTACTGTGAGACATATTGAGCTTTACTCATGAGATTTGGGAAGTTTGTAAAAGTTATATATATTTTTAAAAATGTGTTCACAGCTAAAGGAGTACTGTGTATATGCAAGAACATATGGGACGGATGTGGCTCAAATGGTTGGGTGTCCATTTCCAATATGGAGGGACCTGCATTTGATCCCCAGGACCTCCCAGTAAAATAAAGAAAAATATAGAAGGTGCGCGGGCACCATCAGGCCCCGTGAGCAGGTGAGGCCCCAGGCCCCGCAGGCGGGTGAGCTGCCAGGCTCAGCCAAAACACACAGCAAGATGATGACATAACAGGAGAGAGACACAGGGGAGAGCCAAGACGAAACATGGCATATCAAAAAACCAGGAACTGAGGTGGCGCAGATGGCAGAACACCTCTCTCCCACTTTGGAGTCCCTTGATCAAATCCTGGTGAAGACAGGAAGAGAAGGATGAGAGGAAAAGGCAAGAAAAAGACAGAGAATTTCCCAATGAATGGACACAAAACAGAAAAATGTGTGGGGGGGGTGGTAAAATGGAATTTAAAAAAGTAAATAAATAAATCTTTAGTAAAGAATATATATGCAAGAATTCACGGCCGATTTCATATATGATAAACAATCTATGTAATTAAAATGATTATAATTTAAGAGAAAAATTAAAATAGGCATATGATAAAATTTAACATCAATTTATAATAAACTTGCTAGTAGAATAGAATAGAAAAAAAACTTGTCAATCTAATAGATGATATATATAAATTCTTACCTGAAGCATCTAATATAATAGTGAAATGTTAAAAGTTTCCACAATGAAATTGATCCCAAGGGGAAGTCTCTCTGGCTCTAAAGGTAAACTCTGAGGGAGGTGTTTTTTGTTGTTTTAGTTCCTGACACTTAAAGAAACTCTGTTATAACAGTAGCTGAATGAAAGGTAATGAACCAAAGACTTAAGTGATAACATACATTAAGGATAATAGTCTTTGCAAAATTAGGTCGGAGACAACACTAAACAAATACACTAATACCCCCTCCAACAATTAAAATCATAAAGCAAAATTTTGGAAGAGAGACTATCTGAATTCCAGAGCTAACACATTATAATATTCAAATATCCAGATTTCAAAAGACACTTACAAAACATTGTAAGAAACAAGAAAAGATTGCCATGTTAAAGGAATAATTAGTGAAAGAAAACATCCTTGATAAATCTCTGACATTTATTTACCAGACACTTTAAAATAAGTGTCTTAAATATGCTCAAGGAGCTAAAGAAAACAAGGACAAAGAAAAAACAGGAATCAAGAAAATAATATATGATTAAAATTAGAATTTTTGTAAAGATGTAGAAATTATAAGAAGTAACCAAAGAGAAATTCTGGAGCTTAGAAATACAATAACAAGACATAAAAAATGGGGAGATTACTACTGAGTTTACAGAAATAATTTTAAAAATGATTACAAGATAATGCTAACCATATTTGTTTTATGCCAACAAATTAGACAATCAATATGAAAAATCTGAACGGACAAATTCCTAGATATGCACAAACTACCTGTACTGACTCAAGAAGAAATAGAAACTTTCAACAGACCAATAACAAGAGATAGAATCAGTAATCAAAAACCCCCAATAAAGGAGTAACAAGGACTATGTTGCTTCAGTGGTGATTTCTACCAAATATTAAAAGGATAATTAACAACAATCCTGTCAAACTCTTCAAAAACAACAACAAAAGTGAAGGAAAGAACACTTCCTAACTCATTTTTATGAGTCAAGAATTACACTGATGCTAAAGCCAGGTAAGGACATCACACTATCCAGTGTAAATACAAATGCTAAAATCTTCAACAAATACTAGCAAACCAAATCCATCATATTATATATAATGAAGTGAGAATTATGCCAGAATTTCCAGGGTGATTCAATATAAGAAAATCAATCAATGTAATATACTATATTAAGAGAACAACAACAACACGTGAGTATCTCAATTGATACAGGAGAGATTTGACAAAACCCAGCACCCTTTAATGAAAACAAATCATGCGAAATCTAGGAATAGGAGAGAATTTCCTCACCATGATAAAGAGTATATATGAACACCCACAACTAATCATACTCAGTGATGAAGGATTGAAATCATTCTCCCTGAAGTCAGGAACAAGATAAGGGTGACCACTTTCAACACTGCTATTTAACATTATACTGGAAGCTTTAGCCAGAGCAATTAAGAAGGAAAGAGAACTAAGAGACATCCTCACTAGAAAGGAAAATGTAAAATTATCTCTATTTGCACATGACATACTACTCTATATAAAAAGTAAAAATAAATAAATAAAAAATCCAGAGCAAAGCTTCTAGAGCTATTGAATGAATTCAGTGAAGTTGTGAGTACAAGATCAACAATCGAAAATCAGTAGTGCTACCATCATATATATATACCACATTTCATTTATCCATTCTTCTGTTGATGGATGTTCCTTCTCAGCCTGAAGCAGAGTGGACATTGCCCCAATCCTTCAAGACTAAAGAATGAACAAAAATAAGAAGGAGTATAACCACTGACTAAAACAGACTTATTGTTATTGTAGTTGATATCTTGGGTTAACTGAGTAAATTGTAACCTTGATATAAAAATAAATTTTAAAAACCAGTAGTGTTTCTATATGTAAGCAATGAGCAATTGGAAAAATTCTAGAACACAAGTACATTTACATAAGTATCTAAAAGAATAAACTATCTGGGAAAAAATTTAACCAAGGACATGAAAGACATGTGTACTAAGAACTACAAAATATTACTGAAAGAAATTAAAGAAAATCTAAATAAATGGAAAGACATCCCATGTTCATTCATGTATTGAAAGACTAATATTGGTAAGATGTTGTGGTAGGTTGAATTATGTACCCTAATTTGGATTTATATATGATCTTAATCTACATCCCTGTGTGTGGGAACCATTGTAAATAGGACTTCTTGAAGATTTCACTTATAATTAAGTTTTGGCTTAATTGAATGAGAGTGGTTCTTAAGCCAGATTACTGGAAGCTTTTTAAAGAGAAAAACCACAGGGAAGATCCAGAAACAGCAAGTCAGTGAGAACTCAAAAGAGAAAGGAGAGGACAATGTCATATAATGGGAAAGCCCAGGAACCCCAAGGATTGCTGGTGAGCAAGCACCAGAATGCTACCGACCCTGGGAGGAAGAAAACCTGTAGCTTCTGAAACTGTAGGTCAATAAACTCCCATTATTTAAGCCAAAACATTATGTGGTATTTGTTATAGCAGACTGACAAACTAAGATGGATGCCAATACTATTCAAAGTGATCCAATTATTCAATGCAATCCCTACCAAAATTCCAGCATTCTTTTGGTATAAATGGAAAAGCTGATCCTCAAAAGAATATGGAAATGTCAATTACCATGAATATCCAAGACAATCTTGAAACAGAAGATCAAAGTTGGTGGACTCATACTTTCTGATTGAAAATTTGCCACAAATTACAGTGATCAAAGCAGTGTGTTTCAGACATAATGATAGACATATAGTTCAATGGAATTGAATTGAGAGTACAAAAATAGACCCACACATCTATTGCCAAGTTTTTTTCAACAATGAGACCAAACCCACTCAATGGGGAAAGAATAGTCTCTTCAGCAAATGATGCTGTGAAAACTGGATATCCAAATGGAAAAAGATGAAATTGGATCACTACCTCACAGGATATAGTAAAAATAGATCAAAGTTGCAGGAATTATGCTATGAGATAGCATAGCTTTTACAAAATTATACTAATTTAAAAATCAAGCTATTTCTCAAAGGATAGAATGACTGAAAGAAGAGAAAATAAGAAACCAACACATGCTGATAGAGGTAAGAATATTGGAAATACATTTTCAGGAAGTTGGGCATCATAGTCAAAGGAAAAATGTGGAATTCCTCTGGGGTCCTGATAATGATTTTTGCTGCTGTTATTGCTGTTGTTGTTTTTGTTCTTGTTATTTAATATGGATTCTGGTCATAGAGGAGTGTCAAATTTGTAAAAATTATTTATGATATGTGCATTTGTTTATATGTATATTTCAATATAATGTAAGGGACAAATGGCTATACACAGATTGATTATTTTTTTCTTGTGACTTTTTAAAACAATATAATCAACAGTGTCTAAACCCTTCTCCATTGTTTCCTCAGCTATAAAGCCATGAATAAGCCACTGTAATTAAAGGGGACTATTATGAGTTACAAAACAGATTAAAATATCTATCCTACAGGTGCAATATTTTTATTCCAAATCTCTAATTGGCAGAAGAGCACACATCTATGAGAAACTGAAGAAAGTTATCAAAAATAACATTCCTCTTTTAGGAATATAAAGGTGTCATTTGTAAGTATTATCTATCCCATTGGTAGGTTTTGAAGATTTCAAACGCTTTAGGCAAACGTAATAAATTGTATGCCTTCTCCTAAGGAACACTCGCATAGGAAAGAAACCCATAAATTCTTCTTATTGGGTTGTGCTAGGAGCATATGAGTAGCACAGTCATATTTCTCTTTAAAGGTAAGTAAGCAACCAACCCCCTCCTGTTTATGGAACTGTGGTGGATTGAAGCTGAATGTACCCCAGAAAAATATGATCTTTAATTCATTACTTTAGGTGTGAACCCATTTTAAGTAGGACCTTTTGATGAAGTTGTTTCAGTTAAGAAGTTGTAACCTACCTCAAAATCAGAATGGGTCTTAATCTTATAACTGGAGTCCTTTATAAATCGAGTGAAATTCAGAGAGAAAGAGAGAAACCCACAGGAGACAAGAAGCTGAATCTTTAAGTGAAAGGAGAGACCAAGAGTGTTGTCATGTGCCTTGCCATGTGAGAAGCGAGCCAAAGATGGCTGGCAACCAGCCCTAGAACACTGGTCTTTGGAAAGAAAGCAGCTCCTTAATAATGCCTTGATTTGGACTTTTTCCCAGTTTCAAACAGTGTGCTAATAAACTCTGTTCATCCTGTCTGCATTTCGTGGTGTTTCTTTGAGCAGCCTAGGAAACTAAAACAGCTTGCCCCTCATATTCCCAGTGACCTATCATGGCCTTCATCTTTCATATAACTTTTAGTCTCTAATACCCAATCTAGGTTTCTTACTGACATGCATTAACAATCTGCTTTTATAACTGGAGTTTCTGGAATGTGTGGTGGTTCAATAGCTATTATTATAGACTTTGAACAAAGCTAGACTTCAATATTCAATTCTTTCTTAGTTAGTTGACATTCTTTGGATAGTACAGACATATAATCTCTGAGGAGGGGAAATTCCATGTCCAAATTACTAATATTTTCATGATTATTTTATCTCATGTGGAACCATAACCAAGATATCAAGTATGATATTATCATTTGTAGTTAATCAGATTTGTCTCAGAATTAACCTCAAGATTTCCATAGTGCTTTCCATTTACCTTTAAATTAAAAGAATATTATCAATATTTCCTTGCATTTACTCTGTTTTGAATATGCCCTGTTTATTTCATATTGTTTCTCAATTTATCAATACAGTTAAAATGTTCAATGTCATTTGCAAGTCTCCACTTTTAGTTTGAGTTGAAGCCAAATGAAAATATTAAAGTGTCTGCTTCAGTACAGTGTAACTCAGCCACTCCATAGTGTTTGATGAGTAAGAGGACTGCACCTAGATCTTACCTCCAAGGCTTGGAGGAGTATTTGAAATTTTATCAAAATATCAATTAAATGACTGATACACAGCTAAACCAGATCAGAATTAAAATTAAAACCCATGCAAATTTTAGCAAAGAACTGTCCTTGCAAAATTAAGGAGAAGGAATATGTATTTGACTTAAAATTATCATATTTTCCACTACTTATTTATTTAGTGGTTCCAGGCATTCTTCCTCTTATCTTCCCTTCAAAAAATACTTTTATAGTTAAATGCATGTTTTGAAATGCATATATTTCTTAATCTTTCATGGTAGAAATACATTTACTGTCTTTTATTTTAGCTTTGAAAGCTGAATTGGGGAATTGGGGGCTGGCTCTAAGGAATTATTTAACTTCTCTAATTTCTTCTTCTGACCTGATCTATAGTGACAGTACAGTAAGAAGCTATGCCCTGTTATATACTGAATTGTAAACCCCCCAAAATATGTTTTTATATCTAAAAGTTATTATTGTAGAACTCTCTATTTCTTTTTTTTAAAATCTGTGAGTTTTAACTTCATGTAGTTTTATATCTGTAATTAGGTATATATATATTTATTATTCTTATATCTTATGGATATATTGACTCTTTTATCAATATTATCAATATGTAATATCTTTATATGTCTCTTTTCCCAATTTTTGACTTACAATATTTTGTCTGTTATCTTTATAGACACCACAGCCTTGTTTGAATAATGATTTTTTTTATTTGGTTGCTATCTTTATCCATCCTTTGATTTTCTATCTATTTCTGACTTTGGAATTAAAATGTGTCTCATGTAGATAGCAGATAGTTATATCAAATTTTAAAATCTATTCTGACAATCTCTACCTTTTAATTGGAGAGTTTAATCAATTATATGTAGCATAATAATTGATATATGGCAACTTATTTCTGCCACTTTTACATTTTCTTCTATATTTAATAATTCTTTTCCTCAGTTCCTTCATTACTCCTTTCTTTGAGTTTAATTGATTTTTCTAGTGAATTATTATAATTTTCTTCTAATTTTTAAAAATATATATTTTAGTAATTTTCTTTGTGCTTATTCTGGAGAAAGCAATTAATATTTTAAATTTAAAGCAATCAAGTTTGATTTAATACCAACTTAGCTTAAGCAGCATACTAAAAATCTGCAATTATATGACTCTACTTCCCCTTGTTAGTTCACAAATTATATATTTATACAAGGTATGCCCATTAACATAGATTTGAAATGACCATTTTATGTGTTTGCCTTGTAAATCATATATATATATAAAGAAAACAAGATCTGAAAAAAAAATACAATAATACTTACTTTCTATCTACCTAAGTATTTACAATTACTCTAGTTATAATGTGTATCTTTGTGGATCTCTTTGAGTTTATCCTATTTGGAATCCATTGAGCTTCTTATATATAGTTTCATGTCTTTCAGCATATTTGTGATTGCTGCCAAAACTTTTAGATTTTCCAGTTTTCTTTCTGTTATTGTTTACTAGTTTGTTTCCACTGTGGTCTGAATGTTTACTTTGCATGATTTTTATTCATTTCACTTTATTGAAGTGTGCTTTGTGGCCCAGGATGTGGTCTATCCTGGTGAAGCTTCCATGTGATTGAGAAGTGTGTGTCCTTTGCTGGTTTTGGATGTAATATTGTACAAATATGAACCACATCTATTTGACTTATTATTCTATTGAGTTCAATGATATCTTTAATGATTTTCTGCCTTATGGATCTCTTAATAATTGCTTACATAGAGCTAAAATCTCAACTATGATAGTAGATTTATATATTTCTCCTTGCAATTCGGTCTATGCCTCACAAATTCTTATCCTCTTTTGATGGGTGCACATAAATTCAGAATTATTATATCTTCTTAGATAACCAATCCTGTTATCTTTGTATAATTCCCTCCTTAATCTTTCATAATTTTCTCTATTCTGAAAATTGCTTTGCCTGAAAATAATATTACTATTCCAGCTTAGTTTTAGCATGATATATCATTTGACATCTCCTTGCTTTTTAAAATTAATTTTACTAGAGAAATTCTGGATTTACAGAAAAATCCAGGGTAAAATACATTATTCTCATGCACCACATCACCAACAACAACTTGTGTAGGTGTGGAATATTTATTATAATTGATGCTAGCACTTTTTTATAATTGTACTATTTTTTAACAGAGGTAGCCAGAATTTATTGAGTCCCTATATTCTAGGGACTGTGTGAAGCAATTTACATGAATTACCTCATTTAAAACACCCAATACATATGGCTGTGAAATATGTTCTAAATTGTAAATATTTTAAAGTAGATCACTTATCAGTTTACAAAAATATCAATAAATAATAGTGTCTTCTCATCTATACTTTTATTTTTCCCTCTATACATAAGTTGTTCTTTTTAAATTTTGACTGTTTTCAAGATTTTCTCTTTGCCTTAGATTTTCTTCATGTTAATATATTCATATATAGATTTTAAAAATATTTATCCTGTTTGGTGTTCTTTGGACATACTGGATCTGTCATTTGGTGCCTGTCAATAATTTTCAAAAATTCTCAGGCATTAATAATCATATTTCTTCTCCCCATTTCTTACTCCTACTTGATTTCCCTATTATAGATATATTATACCTTTTGTTATTGCCTCACAGTTCTTAGATATATTGCTGTATATTTAAGTCTTTTTTGTCTCTGCTCTGCAATTTGGGAAGTTTCAATTGACATATGTTCATGTGTACTGACATTTTCCTTGACCATGTCCAATTATCTGATGAGCTCATTGAAGGTATTATTTATTTCTTACAATTTTTATAATATCTAGCCTTTCCTCTTGATTCTTAGAGTCTCTATCTTTCTGTTTACATTACCCTTCTGTGGGGTTTTCTTGACTACTTATTATTAAAAAACATACAACTCAAAATTTAACCACTTTTGAGGGTGTAATTCAAAGGTATTAATTATATTCTCAATACGGTGCTACCATCATTATAATCCATTACCAAACTTTTTTATCGCCTCTACCAGAACTAATGCATTGATTAAACAATAACGTCCCATTTCCCTCACAACTCGGCCCCTGGTAACCTGTTATCTACTATGTTTCTCTGTGAATTTGCTTATTCTAGTTATTTCATATAGGTGAGATTATACCATATTTGTGATTCTGTGTCAGCTTATTTCACTGAAGTTCATTCATACAATACTGTACTATATAGCAAAAAGTCATTCTTTCATCAGTGCCGAAAGCAAATACGCTTGCCTTGTTCCTAACCTGAGGCGGAAGGTTTTTAGTATTCCATTACTCAGAATAATAATAGCTGTGGTCTTTTCATATATGCCATTTATCATACACAAAAAGTTGCCTTCTATCCCTATTTTGCGTAGTGATTTTATCATGAAATAACATTGTGCTTTGACAAATTCATTTTCTAACTCCATTGATGTGGTAATGTAATTTTCTTTCATTTATTAATGGGGTGTATTACATTGAAATTTTTTTCTTATGTTGAAACAGCCTTACATTCCTGGGATAAATCTAAGAGTAACATGGTATGTAATCTTTTTAATACGCATTCAATATGCTAGAAATGATGATTTTTACAACGATATTCCTAATTGAAATTAGTATAAACTTTTCTGTACCCCTTCTCAGTTACAAGTAAATCCCATGTTAGGGGACCTAGACATGACCCTCCATTCAGAGTTCCACAGAGCCAGTTGGAGCTGATGAAGAAGGACATCCGATTTTAATTAAGATGCACCAACCCTGGGACCCTCACTTGTATGTGCATGGACCACTATTGTGGTCATACAAACTGCCCTGCAGAACCTAGGGAGGGGCGGGGCTCAGGATAACAAACATGTCCTGTGGTCCCCTACCTTCCTTAGCTTTTATTTTCTTTACATTTTCACATTTGTTGAGTTAGTACCTACCCTTAATTTTCTTCCAAAGTTTGGAGAAAGTTAATTCTGGCAAATTCTACCTATTTTCTTTGGTTTTTAGGGGTCCGTGGGCCAGATGTGTCCTACTCCAGAATCCTACTCGTATCAGCCCCTACTTATCAGGTTTTGCATGATGTCTACTCTTTTCTTTATAGCTCTTAGCATATTCTTCATATTTATTTTAAATTTTTCATCTGATAATTCCAGCATCTCTGAAGAACCAGAGTCTGGGTATGATGTTGCCCTGGTCTTCAGATTGTTTTAACTTTTAGCATGCCTTGTGAATTATTGTTCAAAGACACACATGACATATCAGTGAACGGCAACTGAGGTAAAAAAGCATTTAGCATTAGGTCTATGTGTATCTGGTTAGGAGTTAGGCTGTTTTATTGTTCTTTGTAGCTGCAAGTTTCAGTGGCTAAAATTTCTTCTGTTGTCATTGTGTCTGTCTCTGTTTTCTTTGGTTTTCCTTAGGGATTTGTTGTGATATTGGGTCTGTAGCCTGTAATTCTTAATACTTGTAACCTATTCTTATATACAGTAAGACTAATAATGTGTTGGTAAGAGATAGGGAGAGGTAAAGTTCTATAATACTATGATAAGATCTCAGTCTTTTAGTTAAACTGTTTCACTGGGCCATGAAATTCACAAATGATTATCAGCTTCTAATTTTACCTTTCACGTGAGAAGTGGTAAATGACAGCATGACCTGGATTTGTGCACGTATTTTCCACTGCATAAGTTAGGCTTGATAAAATCCAGTTTGGCAAGACTCAGGTAAAATGAATTTCCTTAAATACAGGACTTTGTAAAGGAAAGAGCAAATATTTTAAATGAATATTTTCCCTTCCTGCTGTTGGAGGAACAATGAGATTTTTCTATTATCTTTTCAGTGACAAACCGTTGGGAGTTGTGAAGGCAAAATGCCAAAAGTATGGGAGTCCCCTAACCCTGGATATCCAGAAGACTTTTATCTCTCAAGTGAGTCCACACTCAAACTTCAGCAATTAGTCAGGTCACGGAATTAAATTGTCAATAAAGGGAAATTTAATATGTCCCCTTTAAGTACTTCTATGTGTTGCTACTTCTGATAAACTAATTTTCTGTATTTGCATACCAGTTTTAAGATAGTGATTTGCCTGTGACCTCAATTTCTGACAGATCTAAGAGGAGTTTTATTTTAGATATTTTAGCGTGCCACCAGACACAAGTGCTATTAACAAATTCTACCTTTTAGGCTAGAAACTGACAGTATTGGTCAGAGGAACAGGCTGAACATATTCTGCTTTCAAAACTTTTCTTGTCCCAATAAAGATATATGAGTCTTCCTTGCATAATTATCTAGATTACCAATGAGGTTCTGAAAATTCTTGGTTTGGATCTCAAATTCTCACATAAGAATTTTCTGTTGAAAGATTGTTTTCATTACTTATTTTGATGAGCTTGTTTTAGTGAATTAAAAAGACAAGCACCATTAGTGTCAAAAGAGTCATTTTCATTGAGAAAAATGATATTCACTCTAAGGAGTCCTGAAATAAGCAAAATTTGAAACCAAACTAAATACAACAGAGGAGACATGAAATGAATATCATTTCACCATGTACCTTGTTCATTAGGAGTAAATTTGAGAAAGAAGAGCAAATGTATGTCATTCCTCATACATAGGGTGTAAAAACAGAGATAGAAAGTAAGGCTAATATCCCAGCATCATATAAACACTGAAATATGGATGACCTTTTAAGATTGCTGAACATATATATCCTGTAGCCTGTTGTAGGTTTTTCTCTGAGGTATAATTTTGTGTTTCCTGATCCTTAATTACAGTCTCTGTAAATATTATCATGTAGACTCAGTATATTTTTGGGAGTTTTGAAATAGGTATAATCAATATAAGTAACTGAAAGGTGGAAGGAGAGAATATAATTAAAGGAATAAAAATCTATGGTGTTGAGTCAAAGAGTGAAAAATATGATTACAAAGGCCTGGATAGATCTGAATATGGGAGGGCACATGAAGCAAGTGAGTAAACCAGAGGATGCATTTTCCCAAGGATTTGAGAGGTGAATTAACTTCATAATGAGAACTAAGGAATTTCTATGAATAACGTGGGAATATATGAAGATACCAAACCCTGAAGACATCAATTCTAAATATAATAAATGAAAATCAAGTTATATATTACTAAAAACAGCAGTTTTAGTACATCAGTAAATATTTATTATGGCTTTATTCAAACCTAGTCGTAAGCATATAGATGACACAGTTTGTCAATCTGCATAAAAGGTTGCACAGGAAGGCTCATTAGCAATTTATCTGGAAACCTTCTAAGGTATATACGATTAAAATTGTTATTTTCTAGTCAAGTTTCCGACCATAAAAAATTGGTCTGGCACCCAACATTCTTTTCAGTTTGATTTAAAGCCAAAAATGTATTTTATGCTGAACCAGTTTTTCTCAAATATTTTTTTCATTTTCTCTTTTACATCTTTGTTCCTTAAAGTGTGGATGATGTGATTCAACATGGCAGTCTTAATAGGGTAAAATATAGACACTCTCATATCATTGTCCAAACCATGGCTGGAACTTGGCACACATGTCTGAAAAGGATTGCTCCGTGGTAAATTGACACCCCAGTTTTGAGATGCTCAGGTGGAAAAGGCTTTCACCTCCCTTCAGCAGAACGCATCTTCAGAATGGCCATCAGAATGAAAGCATAGGAAATCAAGACTATGGATTTAGTAATTATCTCAATAGAACCCACTAAGTAGAAGAATAAAGGCTGGTTGATGTGAATGTCAGAACAAGAAATAGCGATCAGTAGAGGGATATCACAAAACATGTGTAATTTCATTGGATGCACAGAAGGATAGGCTAAAAGTGGCAATTGTTTGTAAAGTACCATGCAAAATGCCACCAACATTAGAAGCAATGATGAGTGGCACATAGACTTGGGGTGACATATTAACTGAATTCAACAGTGGGTTGTAGATTGCTACATAGAGATCATAAGCCATTGCAGCCAAGAGAAAGCATTCTGTGTTTCCTAATGAAATAATGAGAAAAATCTGTGTTGCACATCCAAGAATAAAATACCTTCACTCTCTCCTAGGAAATTGACCGACATTTTGGGTGTGACAACTGAAGAATAGCAGGTATCCAAGAATGACAACACACTCAGAAATTAGTACATGGGTGCGTGGATCCAGATATCCTCATAACCAATAAAACCAGTCCCAAATTTTCAATCAGAGTGAAAAGATAGGTTGCTAGAAATAATAAAAATAGGAAGACCTCCAGCTCAATTTTATCTGTGAAACCCATCAATATATACATGGTGACTTCAGTCACATTCTTCCACGGACTCCTGTAGTTATCTAAATCTGATGGGTCCTCTGACATCTCAGTTTATATGTATAGATCGGCAAGGCACTGTCTTGTGATATAGATTTCACCCAATTATATCCCCATGTCTTCTTCTCAGAAGGACATTGATAACCTAGGCAGTGATTGCATAGGCATTGATAAAGAAATTGGGCCCAAGTGAATGCGATTCCCTGTATATATCACAGGAAAACATGGCTTAATCCATTTGTTGCCTAAATTTGTCATGTTATAAAAGTAAACAAAATTAATTCCAGTGGATTTTTTTCTATAAATTTTGAATTACCTTTCCTTGTGATATATTTTCTTAAAATTCTAGAAAACAATGTATATCAAGGTTTCTGTATCCAAATATGTTATAATGGATTATACCACATGAATACTACTTTGAAATTTTCTACTAAGAGCATGAAATACCTTACTTAAATGATCATAATTATAAAATTACATTTATCTCATAAGATTGTGTTAAATTTAAAGGCAAAAAATCAGAATGAAAATTTTGTCATTTAAAAATGTTCCCACCTGATTGAAACTGTGATGGCAGACATACATTTTGGCTCCTCTTCTAGGAAAGCCATTTTACATGAAAGCATTTTATGTGTTCTTTCCTGGCAATGATCCTGTTCCATTAGTTCTGGAATAATTTTGAACAAACCATCTGAATTTGTTCTGTAAGAAATTGCACCTTCAATATCATAAAAAACAATGCAATGTCCTCTTTACTTTTTTCAATTATCATTTTTGAAAACATCACACTAAGTTGTCCATTTTTGCCTCTTCAAGTTATTGTAACATTGTAATCATATTTCAAATGTTAAAAAATTGTGCAAGCTGTTTCTCTATACATTTGCTCATTATTCCTGAAAAGTCCTGGGATGGTTATTTCAGACGTATTTCTATAAAAATAAATCATGACCATACCTTTAAAATATTATCATTGTTACTGGAGCTTGTAAAATAACTCTAAGATATTACCTAAAAGTAAATCATGAAGTGATTTTTAAAGCACTTGTTATTGCTTTGCTCCAATATATTGTTTTAATTCTGATATATTTTTTATGTAATAATAAGAAGTACACCTCAGTTTTGTCATTTCAAGATTTCCTATCAAGAAGAGAATGAAGAAATCAGATTAAAACTACAGCTGGAAGAAGAAAAACATATGTCATTTTCACGATGAAAGGTTTTCACATCCATGTGGCTGTGTAGAAGACAAATAAAAAGAGCACATAGCAATGTAAATATGGGGCTAGGTAACTAGAATTGCTCATTTGATCATTAGAGAATTCAAGAATTAAAATATATATCATTAAGGTAATAACTGATTTCTCTGCAAATCCAGACACAGTACGTATTGTGTTAATGTCTCTGATTCATCTATAGATTAGTGATTTATGAATAAAAGTATAAAATATAAAAAGATGCCCATTAGAGAAATTATCTACTTCACTACATGGAACTGAAGACATGATAGGGAAAATATTGACGTTTAGCAACTTCATCAATCTGATCTTCACACCGGCATTTCAATTAAGTAATATTTGAGGATATTAGACTGTCTGTGTTCATGTGTACTTATTTTTCTATAACAGGATAAGAATAGAAAGAAAAAATAAAAAGATCTTATTTTTTAAAAAGAATATGTGGACAGGGAGCTGGCGGAAGATGGCATCGGTTTAGGTGGGCACTCACCATTTCTCTCATGGAGGATGGCTGATTGGGGACAAGATCCTGCCTGGGTGGTCTGTTCTGGGAGCCTGCAGAGTGAGAACCTTGGGGACATTGACCTGGAGGGAGCTGGACAGTGGGGTGGACTGTTCAATATAAAATCGTGAGTTTTTTCCCCAGCTGGAAATCATGGATGCAGGTGGCTAAGCCCCACCCTCCCAGCAAAACTGTGAGAGGGATCACCCTCTGAGATTGGGAGGGTCCTGGCAAAGGGTAAGAGGGTTTTTTTCTTTTGGTTTGGCTGCCTGGACCCCATGCAGCTTTTTAGGAGCAAACCAGCCGACTAGAAGTGGTGCCGGGCTGAGGGGAGAGGTGAATCTGCTGAGAAAGCCTGATTTACCTAACAGCCATGGGATACAGAGGCAAGGTTTGGGAGGGGGTGGAACCAGCCAATTTTATAGTTCTGTGCTGAGTATCAGAATCTTGGCTCCCCTGGGGGCGTCAGGCAGTGAGAAGTGTTTGATAAGTTTCCTGGAGCCTATTTAGAGTCCCCTTGGCAGAGGGGGTGGCCTAGAAGAGTCCTTTTTTTGGGTCCCTTATTTCTTCGAAAAAAATTTTTTTAACTTACTTTAATTGCTAAAATTTGCCTCAAAACCTGCAGAGAGAAGGCTGCAGGGTAATTGATTGATGAACGCAAGCTGAGAAGCTCCACAACGGCCCAAGAAAGAACGCTGTTCTTCCTTAGCTTTGTTTGACTGCATGCTTGTGTGTTTGTTTGGTTTTTATTGTTTGTTTTTTGTTTTTCTTTCCTCCCCACATCCTTTTTTTAAATTAGGTGCTGCTAGTTTGTCTCTTCTTTGCTGTTCTTCTTCTTCCTTGATTTTCCATTCTCTGTGTATAGTGATTTTGTCTACCAGCGCTATCACTTTTCCTTCCTTCATCTTTCCACCTTCTGCTTTCTGTTGTGGTTTTTACATTCCACCTTTTTTCATTAGTCCTCAACTTCATGGGTTTCGATTTCCATCTTGTATATTCTGTTTTCTTTTCTTTTTTTTAAATTAACTTTTTCCTTTCAGCCCTTTCTTTACTCTTTCCCTCTCTCTTCATCATTCTGGCATTTTAAATCAGTCTATATATTTTTCTCTATTTGGTTTCCCATTCCTTTGTAAGTACTACACTTGTTTTCCCCTATTACTCTACACTACCTAAATGAGTTAAATATTCATTTTACTAAGTCTGATATGGCCCCTCTTCTAACTTTTATCAATATTCCTATTATCCTTTTTCCTTGCTTACCTCTTTCGATTCTTCTGGCCATAATCTTTTTCCTATAGGGAACATAGAAAAAAGCAAGGGAATACAAGAAGAAAAAAATGTCAAAGAGAAAACTTAACACTCACAAAGAACCAGGTAAGTATCACTCTAGAGCAGAGAGAGAAGATAATCAACTAAATAAATCCATTAAGATTAAATGATTACCGGAAGTCAACAAAAAATTGCAAAACATACTGAAAAACAAGAAGACATGGACCATTCCCATGTACAAACTAAAAACCAGGAGGAGATGCAGAACATCAAACAACTAATCAAAGCTGTCCAAACAAATATTATGGACCAACATAATGAAGTGAAGGACGAGTTTAAGAATATTAAGAAGACACTGGGAGAACATACTAAAGAAATTATAAACATACATAAAAAGTTAACAGATATGATGTTGATGAATGGCACAATCCAAGAAATCAAAAAGACGCTGGGTTCACATAACAGCAGATTTGAGAAGCAGAAGAAAGAATGAGTGATGTGATAAACAGTACATCCAAAATCAAACAGGTAGTAGAACAGATAGATAAAAAGACAGAAAAAAATCCAGCAGGTACTTAAGGATTTAACTGACAATGCAAAATGCACAAACATATGCATTATATGCATCCCAGAAGGAGAAGAGAAGGGAAAGGGAACAGAAGGAGTGTTGAAGGAAATAATGGTTGAAAACTTCCCAACCCTATTGAGGGAGATGGATGTACATGTCCAGGAAGCACAGCACACCCCAAACAGTATAAATCCCAACAGGCCTACTCTAATAAATATAATTATTGAAATGTCCAATGCTCAAGACAAAGAGAAAATACTCAAGGCAGCAAGAGAAAAGAGAACCATCACATACAAGGGAAGCACAATAAGATTAAGTGCTGATTTCTAATCTGAAACCATGGAGGCAAGAAGACAGTGGTATGACATAGTTAAGGTACTAAAGAAAATAACTTCCAGCCACGAATTCTCTATCCAGCAAAACTGGCATTCAAAAATGATGGAGAGTTCAAAATATTCACAGATAAACAGAAATTAAGAGAATATGCCAATAAGAAAGCAGCACTTCAAGAAATACTAAAGAAAATTCTGCAGGATGAAAGGAAATAACATGAGAGAGAGAGTTGGAGGACAGTGTAAAAACAACTAAAAAGATAAGAAGAGAAATAAAAACAACATATGACATATATGAACCCCCAAAAATATGGCTGATGTAAGAAATTCATTGAGGGTAATAACACTGAATTTTAAAGGATTAGATTCACCAGTCAAATGATATAGATTGACAGAAGGGATAAGGAAATATGACTCATCTATATGTTGTCTACAAGAAACCCACCTTAGACCCAGAGATTCAAGGAGGCTGAAAGTGAATGGAAGGAAAAAAAATTTTTTTTTTTTAATTTTTTTTTTATTTGTAAAATGATATATAAATACATATGCA